>DWNE01000664.1:0-26792 GCA_018249875.1 Cecropterus toxeus | reverse complement strand
AAAATATTTATTCAATGTTTTTATTTAAGTAATTGACAGATGCATGTATTTGATGGTTAGTTCCTGCTGCTCGATTTTCTTTTAATTTCCTTGCGTGGTTCAGAATCTAACAGCCTTGCACGATTAAATGAACTGAAAAGAAATGTATTTATTTTTCATTGGCCTACGGGGGCACTTACAAATTATGAGTCACATTTTTTTTTACACTACCACTGGATTGGAACACTACCACAACTGAGATGATCCGGCAAAAACTCAACGGGTTTGTCTTTTTTCTTTGTAATACTTTGTATTTTTAACCGTCTTGTTTATTACGTGGGATTAGGTTAAAAGTCATAACATTGGATTATTTGTCATGCAGCTTGTTGAAGTAAGAAACAAGAATGCAAGTCATCTGATAATAAGTGGCCACTGCCACCCATGGACATCTAGAATCAATCCCATGTAGAATGACAGCCCTGCAGAACGTCGCGCGTGGATCCGTTGTGATCCCTGAGGACTAAACTGGAACGCCTAGAATAGATATCCTTTCTAAGTCAGAATCTTCTACAACAGTATCTAATAACATCAGCGATAATGTCACTGATGTTATTGAAACAGTTGCGGTGGTACCTCCGATGTCGAACATCAAACTGGTTCTATCTTCATCACGCGTTCACAGCCCTACCATCGGTTGGTTTGGATCCGTTGCTATCCCTGATTACTGACAAGTGGGGACGTCTGTGATTTTTTTCTGATTGAAATAGCAAACGATCATGCAGTCCACCTGATGGTAATTGGACCATGGATACCTGTAAGCAACTTCAAATAGAACATGGGTTCTCTCAGAAGTTAATCACAGATGCGTTGCTACTCTCGAGGACTATGATGGTCGCCTCATATAAAAGTGTGCCGGCAACCACACCTTTCCATCGAAACGCAAGAACTGCTTAACGCTAGAAATAAGTGTGGCGGTGACTCTTCCCCAGTCGAACTACTATGGTTCTACCTGCAAATGATTATCTTTGCATGACTTCTAAATAAGAATATTCAATAACAGCAGCCCTTAACACTGTATTAGGCAGAAATAGTTGGCGTGATGTCTTTGAACTTTAACAACAACTTTCTTTACTTTTTCGTTCGTATCTCCAGATGTCATAACATGACAAAATAAGATATGTTTGAGTTGCAGCCAAGATATATATACAATTACTAAGACATATCGCATCGCGAGTTCGATACGCGGGCGGGGGTGCGGTCGATGGGTCGACGACCCCGGCTGTATTTCGATGCCACCCCGCCTTCCACTTATTTATTAAAATTTCGTACTTATCCCATATCTGTACGCCAACATTTTTGTTTATAGAAATACGATGGAGTAAACACAATAGAATGAAATTAAATTTCAATAATTTTTGTATTGTATTATTTTAATACGTTGGATATTTGAATATCATTTTAGCAAGATTTTATCCTTAAATGCCACTGAAGATGAAAAGAACATTACGTAATTAATTCTACCGTACACATTACAGACCTATCTTGAGTATGTTTTTAAAATCAATTAATGTGAAGGTTATGAAGAGATTTCTCTAACAATCACAGCCTTTTAAAGTCGATTGCTAAACTTATTCCCCAAATTGTTGCAATTACAACCGATCCTATTTTATATAAACAGTGTTTTTCTCAGATTTCATATGTATCAGGCGATCGCCTCACTCCTCAGGAGTAGCTAATTCTCATCATTTTTCTCAAACGCGCCAAAAGAAGTATAACTTTTAAAAACTCGTCTAAATCTAATGATTTCTCGCTGCTATCAAAAGTTATCTACAGGTTATTAAATAATGTAGAGTTCCGTCATCAGCTAAACTCGCGACAGACGCCCAACTTAATTTCAGTTACGAAACTTACACCATATTTCTGGACTTTCTCCCTAGAGGGTCTTTATGATGATGAAATTTCTGGAGTTTACGCAACTGTCTTTGATTGCATTGTGTAATTAAATTTTGGCAAAATACTTAAGGGCATTTGGTTAAGTCAGTTACCCTGTTTGCTTAAAACGTTCCGTCAATCAGGTGGTTCAAAATCCAGGCACATCTGTTTTTCAAAATTGTTTGCGTATTAGAAATTAATTATTGCTTGGTTTAACGGCGAAGAAAATATCGTAGAGAAACTTAAATATACGTCAGTATATCCACACTTTCCAGATCGGAACACGGAAAGTTGAAATTGAAATTGAACTTAATGTTATGGCTGGAACTGACGTCTGACCGATACTTTCGATGTTTAAATTTTGTAATATCTACATGTAATACATGAATATTATTTTGAGTAAAATCATGAAAAACGTTTATATTGTTGCATTGGTCCATAATCCATATATTGTATAAAAAATTAAACCCTATGGGCCTTAATCCAGTTTTCAATTGAAATCTCTAAAGAAACAACTATTGTAGGTGTATTTACAAATAGATTTGCCTATCATTGAAACACAATGGAGGCTTGCAAAAAGCTGTACCACTTTCCAAATAATACTTATATTAGTGGCGTAAAAAGTGCCAAATATTACCATGCTATTAGGACAAGCTATAAAATTGCACTAGTTTTAAATAATTATTCAAGAAGATGTATTTATATATTATATTTATATAGAAATTATTGAAAATTACATTTTACGCTACTAACATTTAAATCGTTATAACATGGTAATGAGAATAAACGTTCCAGAAAAAACAAATATAATATCCGAAACGAAATTTATTAATCATTCCGGTCATTTCATCCATAGTTTCCTAATAAACGCAAGAGTATTGTAACGTAACGATAATGAAGCAAGCTCCAACCTCGAGGATTCCCAATATCGGACAAACATAACTGTACATAAATTGTACTTTCGAACCCATTATTTCAACACCATAAAGTCCACTTTTGTTATGTTTTTGACACCATGTGGCTGTCTCTCTCTCGTATATGCAGTTGTCTCGCTCGTACGACAATCGTCGTCTATTTACAAAACATTGGAGCGACGTTGCCACACGGCGAGCTGCGCCTGCGCAATGACGTCACATCTGGCGTCCCTTTCGTGACATCTCTTTCTAAACAGACTTCCAGCACTATTGAAATCTGTGTTTGAGACGTAGGTCCCAAAATAATAATGATTTGAGCTATTATTTTTTTATTACTGGAATAAATATAAAGACATAAGTTTAATAACCTTGTCATAAAATTACATAGATTTTAAATGTCAGCCAGTTACTATGAAAAAGATAAAAAGGCCAAAATATACGGTTTGTAGCTTTAAGCATATTCACTTAACTACGCTCTGCGGCTTACTCACATTTAAACTAATATCTTTCAATAGAATAGATGGATTTTAATAAAGTAATTTAATAAAGTATATTAAATGTAACCCCTAAATAAAGACTTTAAAGATATGGCATACTATAAAGTAAATTCAATACTTGACTCGATTTCAGACACGTACAAATAGAAAGAAAATTAAAAAAAATGTATAATTTAAAACGATTTTACTTATTCTCAGTCCTCTAAAGTTTTATTGGAAATTTATGCTACGTACAGACATGCAAGTTTTATTTTAATTATATTCGTGAATAGCGTAGCGCTGTTCATTGGTTTAAAAGATGTAGATAGCCAGATTTTTTTTATAATTTGCTAATAGCAAACATGCAGTCCGTCTGACGGGAAGTGGCAACTGCCGCCCATGGACATCTTATGCTCGCCTCAGATACGTTGCTACCCCTGAGGACTAAGTTGGAACGAATAAGTATATCACCCTTACAACACCTTTCAGACCAGAAGACAGCAATGCATACCACTGATGTTATTAGGCAGAAATAGGTGTGGTGGTGGTGCTTCTGAAGTCAAACCACAAAGAGTTCAAATTCAAAATTTATTCAAGATTTACTCTAGGCGCGTCTGATCAACAGCAATACCGATTGCCATCAATATCGATTCGACCGATAATAATACATTAATCCACATCGATTTCAACAATGACTCCGTTGTATATTAATTTCAATCAGTTAGACTCCATGCTCGTTTTCTACTTCTATTTCAGGAGTCTATATTTTAGAAGTTTTTACACCGCGTTTTTCCATAGCGAAACTACTTCTGATGTCCTGGTAGTTTCCGAACGTTAAAACGTTCTATTAAATTTGGGTACATTTGATTTTAATTCAGAATTAATTTGGAGAAAATTAGTTTTTTAGTATCTTAGTGATTTTTAGCACCGTATCAAGTAAATATATAGCATAGTATCTCACAATATATTAGTTTAACCTGACATAAAGTAATTTAGTAGCCCACTTAATGATATTTTACCAATTGATAGTATATTATCGATCAATATATGATTCAAGAGGCATAATAATGACGTTTCGATCACAAATGTTTGGACACGATGAGCGGATGTTTTGGAAACTTCGCCGCCAATTATAATCATCTGTAATCAAATATTATTTAATAAACATTACCGCTGTTATTACGTGGTAACATAACAATTGTATGGAAAGCTACATTTTAGGTACTATTGATTAAGATAAATATTAGATTTGACCATTTAGATGTTTAGAGTTATCACCGGTGTCCCTGTGCCCTTATGATTGAAATTATAATAATAAATAATAATCGCTTAACAACTATTATTAAAATAAATACCAGTAATGTGTATTCGAAATATTAATTACAAATCCTTAGATATCGATCCGCGGATACTTCAAAAATGCTAATTTATCAGATGGGGACTAAGTTCAGTCAGGTTTTCGGTATTTGACGGAACATTAGCTTTTGCCTAAAAAGATTCAAAATGCTTCAGAAGCATTTTTGTTTCTTAAACCGTTTAATTCGATTTTTTTCTGATTGAACAGTCTTTAATACCGAATGCAATAGAAGTTTACATAAATACGTACACAGAATCAATAATAGCCTAACAGAATTTATGGCACTTTCATCATACCTATTTAACCTTTCAAAATCTTTCTGTTACTGAACTTTGAGATACAATGATTGTCATCGGTGGTATCTGTCAAGGCACAGAGGTTAGGCGTTGTGTAACCGTGCCACGTCTACAGACAGATTGACAGGACAAAGCGAGCAGATAAGAGGAACGGTAACTGATTCTTATTCAAATGGGCTAGTTTTGCTCTTTTTGAGAACTAGCACAGCTAGAGAATCTTCGAACGATTTATTGATTTTGTAAAGATAAAAGATAGTCACGCTGTTTTGTGGTAACGAACTTTAGATAATGATAGAAAAACGTTAGATTTAAATACAATTGATATACATTATTAGTATAAATTACATATCTAGGCATGGTGGTAATCACTGACCATCTAATTGTGCTAGCTAAATTTCATAAAAAAATATCTTCTTTTGTTGAAAACGTTGGTTTTTGGAAAGACTCCTAAAAGTTTTCAACTATTTTCTATTTCTTCACATATTTTTTTAACACCTGCCACAAATCTTACTAATATTATAAATGGGAAAGTTTATGAGGATTTATGTGTTTGGTACTCCTTCACGCAAAACTTACTGATCGGATTTTGCTGAAATTTGCCACAGAGATGACAATGTGTGACGTAGACGTAGTAGACGTGACTGAAGCCGGCGAAGTCGCGGAAAAAACTATATTATAATCCTTAGACGTATAAAATGTCATTACCCCCAAGTTCGTTCGTAACATCTCTAACTTTCTAATTGATGATATACAAAAAAATAGGTCATTCTTCTACAGATGTCCAGCTCTTAGCGTAGAATAAGAGCATTGTGAGACGTGTCAGTGGAACTCCGTAATCGCAACCGTAATTGACAGACGTAACAACAATCAAATTTATTCCATTCTGCCGTTTGTTGGTACGGAAGCCATCAATTCAAGTACAATGGTCGAAGGTTAAGAGGTCCAATTCACGCACAAAGAGCAACCTTCGCGTTTATTTTAATGAACAAGTACAACGAATGAATGGATGCATTAACTTTATTGTTTCACTATCGTAAAATGGTGATTGATTTTAAAAGTGGTAAAATCCTTCTTATGTCGTCTGTTCCGTCTTGTTATTGTAGAGATTGTTACACTTATTCTCCCTTAAAACAGCCTGCATTGAGGTGGCTGTAGTAAAGTGTAGAGAGCAAAGTATTTCTATGAAGTTTTCTTTCTCGAAGCTAGAAATGCATCTATGGTGAAAAACAACCAGGACTTCTTTCCTATTTGAGAGATTACAGACGCCCGTTCGCAACAGTGACATACCTTATTGTCCTACCAGTTAAAAATATAATAGACTTAAAATTTAAAATATAATGTATAATAATACAAAAAATTTATATAATACTCTAACGTTGCAATTTCCTCAAACGACAGTATGCATTTGGAGGTTGCTTTATCAGTTTTTTTTTTTTTATAAATATGAAATAGCGAACGGGCAAGCAGCCCACCTGCTGGTAAGTGGTTACTGCCACCCATAGACATTTGTAAGCAACTTCATATAGAACAGGGGTTCTATATGAAGTCGACCACAGATGCGTTGCTACTCCCGAGGACTGAGATGGTCGCCTCATATAAAAGTGAGCCGACTTACACTTACAATTTTATTACACCCATCGTAATATGGCGTTATGACTTTAAGTGTTAACATTTGCAACGCATAATTTTTTAGATTGGATTTTAATTTATATTGATAGTAATTAAATTGTTAGTATCATCTGTTATTTACTTTACGAGTTATGCCTTCAAGTTATATGCTAATTTAATTGGACTAATTAGACTTAGTTGTTGTTTTAATTATATATACAATTTTGTTTATATTTTTCATACCTTTCTTTTATACGAGAGATAATTTACAGATATTAAATTTTTGACGCGCTACAAATAATCATGAATACCATAAATATACAACGATAAAGTACATATTATAAAAGTGATAATTATTTATATAGATAATATAAAATATTAAGTAGATTATTATTGTTTTTAAAATGATCAATAAATATGGTCAGGAGTGATTTCGTGGAAAGAAAATGCCTTACTTTATAGAACTCAATATTTATTTCTTTGAAATGTATTAGATATTAAAAAACGGTTGCTTTACACAGACCTGATTAAATCCTATTCGAGCGATGTCTAAAATTAAGATATCACAGTAAACTTAGGTGCTACGCTACACTATGGTACTTTACGGTACTTTTAACATAAATGCAAAACCGACGCGGAAGACGCTGAAGTAAGGATACAAAATAACATTAACTCGTTAAAACAAAAACCTTATTTTATTAAATTAAAAACAAAACTTCAACAAGCAAGC
This sequence comes from Cecropterus toxeus, assembly GCA_018249875.1. Lineage (NCBI taxonomy): Eukaryota > Metazoa > Arthropoda > Insecta > Lepidoptera > Hesperiidae > Cecropterus > Cecropterus toxeus. The sequence continues at coordinate 19,500 of DWNE01000664.1, read as the reverse complement.
GCTCATGCAATTAACACATCGGTTCTAGGAACGTTAACGGTATCAAACAACGAACGAATATATATCAGTTATCACACATGTCACAGTCCTGATGGAGAGCAGACGAGAGATCATTGGAGACGAGGTGAGGTTAGGTCACCAGGGCCGCCACATCGACTGGGCGGAGTCTGTTTCGGAGGCGGGGCTGTGCGGCGGAGAAGGCGGTGCGTACGCTCTTTTCGAACCGATCGCCTCGCCCTCCAAAGGAGTCTCCGCAGGCCTCTTCATCCCTCGCTCCACTAAGGTCGACCTCGGCATCGCCTGAGGCTGAACTGGATGTGGTACCGGCGCTATGGGCTGCAGAGGCGTCGGCCTCGCGACACCACCGGCTATGGGCTGAGGCTGGACAACTTGAGTATTTTCCAACCTTCGAATGCAGTTACTCAAGTGCTGTAGTAACCGGGCTCCCGCCTGAGGGTCTACTGGACCCTGGCGCTGCATCGCGTTCGCAGCGAGTGTTGCGTTCGCGATAAACTGTGACACTTCAGTAGCACACTGGGTGAAGCCGGCGCGGAATCGCTCGGCGTACGACATTTCAGGTTTCAGCACTAACTGTCCTCGTCGCTTCAGGCTGTGGAGGTGGCGGACGGTGAGTTCCAGGATGTCTGCTTTTTCTAGTTTAGAGACGTTCTCGCCTTCCGCTTGGAGAGCGGTGACCATGAGGTCCTTCAGTTCGTCCAAACATCTGTTGATGCGGGCTCGTCGTTTCCTCTCCAGCATTGGTTTCATGACTTTTCTGTACTGGTATGTCCGAGAGACGGGTTCCTCGTCGGGGCAGTGCGCCGGCGGATGGAAAGCCCCGTGCGGTGGGGACATGGTTCTCGCGGGTAGGATCATTGGTGTTGCGCTCGCGACGGTCTGTAAGCGAATGGCGCGCGCGCCGCCCGCCGCGCTACTTTTATGCGCCCTACACCGATTGTGGCAAAACGCCCGTGATAAAAATAGGGGTGCCACAACTTCTTAAATTATGTCGAACTTTGATTTAAAGATATATTTCGAAGTCTAATTAAGCTTCTGTTTATAAATAATACAAAATATAAAACTCCACATATATTATTTGTTTAGGTACATATTCAGGTTAATTTATATTTCGTTCAGACTATTTAAAAAAAAGGCATTTTATATAGATACGTATTTAATTTCCTTTGTCTTTCTTTATATTTAATAATACACAAATTGTAAAACAAAAACTTTTTACTAATTATTATTATATTGAGTAATTAAAAAAGTTAAAAAAGGTGTATAAGCAGAATAATAATCCGTGTACGTAAATAATTTAAAACCGGATTTAACCAAATTTAATTTTCTCAGACAGATGTTATTTCTAAATTAAACATTTTTATTGCAATGATACCATAAAATAATAAAATTATTCGATAACCATGTATGTATTTGCATGAGATGTGCATAATTTAATCATTTATTATTTCAACTCCATCTTAATATTTTATTTTACAAACTGCCACATTATATACCATGTAAATAGGATTTGAATACATTTGCTTAAAATATATATTATGCCTTATTTATAAAGAGGTAATAAATTAAATTAATGCTTTATTAAGATTAAGATTTACCTAATCATGCGATTATTATAATTATATTCATAATAATCGAAGCCTAAACATTTGTTCCCACCGATATTGTTTGACCATGTAATATATTACTCATTATAATTTTTAATTTGCAGTTTTTTTTTTATTTTTAAGCAATTTCCTATTACTCACGATCTCAGTTACATATTTGATTAACGTTTGAATTTAATTTTATGTCTAGCAGCTGTTAGTCAGCTGATCACACCTGGCCAGCACGTTCCCACGCGGGCCCCAAGTCGCGAGACCCTCACGCGTAAGACCCCTCGTCTAAGATCCCTTGCGTAAGACATGAACAATGACGTCACGGGATAAGAACCGACCTGTGGCGGCTCATTAAATCACTGTCATCGTGTTTAAACACGAGGGAATGAATCTATAGACATTTGGAGAATAGTACTTTTGGTGGTATCTAATTATTGCTATAACTTAGGTTGTGTTAGGAAACAATATTCATATTGTTAGAGTATTTAATTTCATTCTTAATCTATTTTTTTTTAAATAACAAGTATCTTAGTAGATTTCGGCAAGTTTAATACAAAAAAAAAATCAAGTATTCTAAATGATTTTGTATTAAAATTGGCAATTTTTTTATACAGATATTTTTTTATCTGAAAATTTTATACTTGTATGCTCAATAATAAACCAAAATAAATAATTCTTAAGATCCAAGACGTTATATACAAAATAGGTAGACTAAAATAATAATAGTACAAAAAAATAAATTAATAATACATACAGAGTGTGTGTGACAGCCCTGCGAAGGCGGCGCAAGCACAGGTCTACGCGACACGCCGCGTTATCGCTCGGCGGTCGTACACAGACGGCGAATAGAAATTGCTGTAGCGACTTTTTACAGCCTGGGCGTGTAGTTATCAGCGCACTTAGAAAACTAGCTTTGTAGAAATTTATTTTGTACTAACCTAAATATTTTTATCGGACTGAAATTTATGCTTCAATGCTGTCGTCAACTGCGTGTCAAATTGTAAAAAGTTGAATTATTGCACTTTAAAACATATTGCATCGTTGTTTAGTGCACGAACAAACGATTCCTTCACAACCCTCGCACAATCCATCAACGTCACCGCTAATATCTCTTTGACAGTTCGGTAATCTCGCGTCGAATAACAACGGTCTTAATTAGTCATCCAAAACAATAACATTCGCCATATCGGTTTGCAAAGGTGTGAGTTGTTCCCAGCACCGCTAGTCGACTCGACACCGACCTATTGTGCGGTCGAAACTGGCGTGACGCTACTTACTCCAATTCTGTCTCGCTAACCAGACGACAGAACGTCTTAAGTGTCAGTGTGGTCTTTCTTATTGAGCGGAAAGTAACGCTTCTTAAGCCCGCACGGCGCTTACGACGTTTCGGTAGCGATGCTAAACATTGGCGGAGAAGAAGACTGTCGTAAGCGACGATCATTCTCCTAGCAGAACGGACGTTTTTCTTTGGAAGGCGACGTCGTGGGAAAGCCCGTGCCGCGCGCGTTCCCACACACTCGCCCGGCACAAGCCAACCGATAAATTATCATAATTCCATTGTGAGTGAGACGGTACTAAGAAATTTTATACTTCATCAATCGCCGCGTTGAATACATTAGCGCGTGGACGATGCTTTGTTGACGAATGACGCAAGGAGCTGTTTCGGACCTACCACTTGCTTTATTTTTTCTATCACGTACCTATTTATGACGACGACCGTAAATTCCGGGCAATACGACCCCATGAGCTGTTACGATCCCTAATGATATATTTTTTCTGAGAACCACGTCGATATTGATGTGTTTTATTATAAAAGCGAAGTTTAAGGCTTTATTTAACTAAACATTTACGGTGCAGTAACTGCTCCAGTAGCAAACCTTGTAGCTGGCGCCAAGCCGGATTTGTTACGTCGTTACACATAAATGTATTTGAATGAACGATACTCGAATATACACATCAGTTACTGATAAAATTGATATAATATTCAAAGTAGGTACTCAATTATTATTAAACGTTACAAAGTAAAGTTCAGATAGGTATCTTATTGAAACTGCGTTTTCAGTTTAATTACAAAACAATGTAACAAAACTTAAATTAAACTATAATTGGTCACGTCTTAAAATAAAGTGATAATGTAATTAGTCATATATAGCATAATAGTAAATCTGTAATGGATCTTTAACTAACAGAAACGGAAAAAATATACGCCATCATTTTCCTCGTAGGTGAGAATATAGACATGCTGAAAATGGTTTTGTAATGGGAAAAAAAAATAGCTCAATGCATATTGCATAAACTTTGTGATGAAAGATAAGATTTTTTTTTAATATGAAGCAACAAACGAGCAAGCAGTCCACCTGATGGTAAGTGGCTACTGCCGCCCATAGACATATGTAAGTAACTTCATATAGAACAGGGGTTCTATGTGAAGTCTATCACAGATGCGTTGCTACTCCCGAGGACTGAGATGGTCGCCTCATATAAAAGTGAGCCGGCAACCACACCCTTCCACCGAAACGCAAGAACTGCTTCACGCTAGAAATAGGTGTGGCGGTGGTACTTCCCCAGACGAATTACACTGGTTCTACCACCTGGCAAACATAAACAGACTCCGACCTTTTCCTGTTAAAAGAGACTATTGGCGTCCTTGAGTTTTTTCCTTTTTCCATTTTTTCCTTTTTTCGCCGAGGGCAAGGGGGTATAAGTTATCATATCTTTTCGAAATTTAATATAGTTTAGTTTAGAATACAGATGGATGAAGCTAATCTATAATTAAGTTATCCACTCAATATTATTCTTCAGCGAAAGTGACAGGTTACTGATATTGCCTAATTGATCAGTTATTATACTCTTTTTAGATATAAGTTGTTCATAAGCCGATGGTGGTCGCCGCTGAATTTACCAGTGGTGGAACCAGTGTAGTTTATCCGTAGAAGAACCACAGCTATTTCTAGCGTGAAGCAGTTCTTGCGTTTCGTTAGGAGGGTGTGGTTGCCGGTTCATTTATATGTGAGGTGACAATCTTAGTCCTCGGAAGTGGCAACGCAACATGATCGACGCAATGTCATCGACTTCAGATGGAACCCCTGTTCTGTTATATGAAGTTGCTTACAGATGTCCATGGGCGGCAGTAATCACTTACCGTCAGATGGACTGCATGCTCGTTTGCTACTTCAATCTGATAAAAACTGTGTCACCTATTAAGTATTACATTTTACTTGTAATGATTCCATGCAGCCTTGATTATTCAAGATTCAAAGATTCAAAGATTTTATTGAACATAGAAACAAACTTGACAGCAATAAATTGTTCGTAAATGACGGCAATAGTTTAGAAAACTGTGTCGCAGTCGTTCACGCCCACCTCAGGACACAGAAAAAGTATGTTCACATATACATATTTTTGCAGAATAATACAGTCATGCCAAATATACAAGTACCTATACTAAATTGATAAATTGATAAAATGTGACATCATTTAGCAAGCAAGTTTCGTATAATTAGTAAGTGGATTATTTAACATCCGCCTCTTGTCTCAGTTACATTATGGGTACAATGGACCCGCTATAGAATCCGTAAACGGTCATCTACTATGCTAAGTGATCTGAATAAACAAACACCCGATTAATTTAAACGTAAAAAGTCTTTAAGTAAAATTTTTGTTTAACTTATTTAGAAATATTTTTGTCTTTTGTGTTTAATGATATTTATTGAATTATTTGAATTGAATTAATTGAATTGAATTAATTGATATAAATGAATATTGTTTTTATGTTAATATTTTTTTTTTGTTTTGCTCCCGCTACAACAAAAACAAATAAAGAAACTTAGCGTGATGTTATATAGCCCATAGCCTTCCTCAATAAATGGCTTATTCAATAAAACACTTCAGCTTTATATTATTTGTATAGATGTATAGAAGTATACATTTTGTATTTATATATTTGTAGCTAAAGGTCTTCACAATACAAATAGAAGTTTCGGTTGTATCACACCTATTCTACCACATGGAATGTTGCTAATAACCTAATAAAAAATGATTGTTTGTAGGAAATCATTAAAATACCGCATTGTCATAATATTTCAGCGTATTTTCCAATACTAAATGATGATTATAAATCATTAATCGATGTAATGATACTATTTCAAGAGCAGTCATCATGACAATGATAATGATTTTATCAAAAACAGGGGCGAGTCAACTCTATCAACTTTAATCTATATTTGGTCTTACGTGACACAATATTTTCTGTTTAATCAGTCATTATTGATCGTAACTGATATTATATTTCCCGGTTCGTTAATTAATCGGTCGGTTATTATTACTAACTGTACGCGGGTGTACTTGTAGTGTATAAAATAAGCATTTTTACTTTATCATTAAATTCAATAAAATGTCCATCTCTAATAAACTGATAAATAAGATATTTGTCTTAGTATAATATATTGTAGGTAGTATAGAAACTTGTTGAAAATTATATTAACATTTTCAATTTCATTTCATTCTCAAATCTTATTAAAAAACTTTAAATTCTTCGCCTTTCTGTCTGTAAATGCTATTCTTAGAAACTGAGTGCTAAATCAAATATGCTGGAATTTATAAAAAAATAATATAAAGACTAAGTATAAGGGCTAAGTATTTTAACTTCCATTCCTGAGTATTAATGCACTTTGTATTTCCTATTTACAATTTTAAAATGTGGCATTCCAGTGAAACTCAATCCTTTAATAATTTACCTACAAATCTTACTCTTACTTAACATCATAAAATCGAATGTTTTAAGTCAGATTTCGCTGATATTTGGCACACAGATATTTTATTGTATTTTATTGTGTCCTAGATTAACACCTATAATACTTATTATCGTAAACGTGGCAGAAGCTTAGCTAAGCGGGGGAAAAGCTAGCATGGTCTGATTGTAGGAAAATATCACACCATCCCCGTAAACGTTCCCGTGAAGAAGTAAACTATGCTATTAAATCCAGGAAACAGCCAGAAGAAGCTTTTGCGGTCAGCGATACGCGCTGCCAAGCACAATGACATGCCAGGCTTGGAAGAATAATTTAATAATATCTTTGGTTCATGTGTGATCTAGTAGGTATATTTTCTTATGACTAAGAGAAGGAATAAATTCCGCAATTCACACTAAATTGAAAGTGCTAGTAAACGCTAGTAAACGAATGAAAAGATAATAAAAGGAATTTATGTTTATTTAATTTTGCGTTGTTTTGCGGTGAATATAATTATAAACAAGACAATTTAGAACATAAATTTTAAATAAAATTGAGTCAATTTATAAACCCATGTATGGTATATTCGAATATGTCTTAATGTACAGATTAAAGTAAAAATAATATCTTACGTTTATTATTAACATGCTCAATGTCACTATCCTTAGTAAAAACTGTAAATACCACGTGGTTTCACAAGCGCTTTAAAAATGTATATATAATTTAAATTATAATAACTTATGAAAGAATCGATGGATTTAAATTAAACATAGGCCGAATGTAAAATCAAAATACAGACTACGAATATATTTCAATCATTAAAATTCAGCAGTTTTGGTTTCATGCTACTACAAATACGCAGGAAAATATACAGACAAAAATTGTAAAAAATAATGAAATGTCTATAATTAGATATTCGTAGTTCTCTAAACTTATTTAAATAAATATATTCTAATTCTAAGGTCAAGGGCAAATTTCATTTTGATGATTTTGGATAGTTATGGATTAAGAACTTTTATCGAAATCGTTATACACTTCGAATAAGATTTTTTGTCTTTAGATACGTTTTATCCTTGTCCCAAAATTCGTACCGCTACCACGAAAACTGTGCATATCAAGTGACAATTTCCAGAAACTGAACTTAAAATATTTGTGTTACCTAGCACCGGGAGTATTGAACTCGAAACTGACGTATTTATTGACTCAGTACAATATCAAGGCATAATCTTTTTAAAATCAACATGAAACTTTAATATTTGCTTTAAACACTTGATATAAAAAATATCGAGCTATGTAGGTGTAGGAATGGGTAAACAGGTTGCTATATCGTGATAGATACCAAAAAATGATATTTTAAAGTGTAGTAGCGACACATGGGCACAAATTTGAGTTTTATCGTTCGCAAACAGTGAATTAACGATAAAATCCGATTGACCCGCGTGGCGGAGCGGTTAACATACCGATATAACGCGCAGTCGGACCCGGGTTCGATCCCCGGCCAGACAGGCATCTGTATGAGTTTAGATTTCTGTTCTGGGTCTGGGTGTTTGTGTATTCGTCTTTGTGTGTCCATGGCACGCACGACACAGGGGAAACTCCTACTGTGGGGCTATGAGAATGTAAAAAAGCGTTAATAATTTTGATGATTTCAACTAAATTATGAGGCATCATCCAATAGCATAGGTCTTTTGCTAGAATTTACAAAAATCCGCGTGGCGGAGCGGTCACCATAACGGTTTGACACAGCGGGTTCCGAGTTCAATCCTCGGCCAAACAGATATTTGAATGATGAATTTAGTTTTCTGTTCTGGATGTGGATGATTACGTAACCGTCTATGTTTGTTTTCTTGTCAATAGCGACCCTAAATTAATCCTAGTGTGGGGATATGAGGGTAGAAAACATTATTTATTTATTAATTATCTAAAAAGTTTACGCGAAAGTACTATGATAGGCACACGTGTAGATTGTTGTTAACACATCATTTGGAAGGAACTCCCAGACATCAACATGGTAATGTTTCCTTACAATATTTTATTCATCGTTCTAATAAGTAATAAATTAATTTGAAAGTCAGACAAGATTTCATTAACAAAAGGTACGTGCCTGGAAATTAAAACCAGATTTCTGAAGCTGAAATGCCGAAATTCATGTACCTATTTGGTTTACATTTTGTAGTTTTTGCCTCATTTTTTGATACTTGATAAATGTTCAATAAAGGATAGTATAGTACTTCATCAATAAGCAAGACAAAAACGTACCAAAATAAGTACAATATGTAAGTAAGTAAGTATGAGTTGGTTACTTACAGTGCATTCTCCAATGAGCACAGGATCGATACCGGGGCAGGCATCCCACAAAGTAAGCTCCAGAGCTCGCCCGGCCAGCAGATCCGCTGTCAAACCACCAAAGCCTAGAGTGGCGTTCCACACGGGACTGCATGACGCTGAAGCTGGATCTGTTTCCACGGGCGGGCAACTCTCACTGAAATATATGACAATCATTAGATGTAAAAGAACGGCTTGTTTGTTTAAAATAATAAATTACAATTAAAATGAAAAATAAGCAGCTATATGGGCCTTGGCTTCGCTGTCGAGCACCTCTTATTTTCTCTTAAGGTAAAGGTAGCAAAAGGCGCTCGAAGTTGCTAAGGGCTGCAGCCAATCGAGTGTACTGCGTCAGATCGACCAATAATTTTTATTTGTGGCAAAATGTTTCACTTTAAAAGCTCTTACAGTGACGGCAAGAGGCGTATTCTAGCGAAAGCTTCCGGTTCGTCTCCGTAGCCGAGCGTGTGGTCGCGCGGCGGCAGGTCGTCTGCTGCGATCAGCACGACCACCAGCTTGCGGATGTCGCCCTCGAACCACACCTGCAGCTGCGCACGCGCCGGCGGACGCTCGCGGTATCGCTCCGCGCGATCTTGCTCCTATTCACGTAATATGCTACTTTTAAAATGTATTCTTAATCCGACGTTACATCGTATTGCAATGTGACAAACTTTTTTGTGATTATCAACTTATTAAAATCCAAAAATTAAGGTATCTGTCACATCGCATACGATACATTCGTAAATTAAATGGAACTATCAAATAATATAACAAATATTTTAGATGAAATTAAAAGGAGTATCAAATGAAAATAACATATCATATGACCTGTATTAATAATCTAATTCATTCGTATCGTTGGGGAATGCATCACCGTATCGTACCATGCAGCAACGTTCAGCTATTGAATTCTTCATCAGCAAGTTATCGAAAATCCGATTCCATTCTGTGCGGCCATAGCAATGCATTCAAACCGCCATCATGTGGGTGGAATAGTTATATATTATTCACTTCGGTTGCAAAATATTTAATCGAAACATGCTTCGGGCTGAGGCATTTCTATTCAAACATAAATGAGTATTCGACGCTTTCGTCCGCCATGCAGAAAGCTGTTTCATGCTGATACCGGTAAAGCCGTATGTATCTGTAGGTTCATGAATGTAGCCCAAACAAAACTTTATTGTTGTAATGTCTAGAGATGCGACGTTCATATCCTAAGGCTAAGGGTTAATCTATCTTGTATAAGTTAATATGTTAAGGAATATGTATTCGTATCTAAGTAAGATGGAAGTGACTTCTATTACAATATTTTAGTGTTCTATATATTGCAATCATAGCAGATCTAGGGACTACAAAGTCAACCTATATATCATACGAAAGTAATTTAGTTATTATATTACTTTTATAAACTTGGTATCCATTACATAATTAATCATATGGAAAAATTGCAACTTCTATGGTCACTATATTTGGAATTCGTAATGTTTATGAATGGATGAGTGAATCAATATATACATATTGATCGATCATTATATATATTTATGAGCTAATATTTGTGATGTACAAGCGGCAACAACACACACATGTGAGTTCATAACAAACACAATATGATGGACTATTGAGCATCTTATAATTTTTGTATCAATACAGTGTCGATTTAGCACAAATCAAACGCAAATGCTTCGTATCGTATTCGGGTGCTCTGTACCAGTATGCACATATCCAGAGTGTGCTAATGTCATGCATGTCCCATTCGGTATGTATCGAGGCTGAACATTCAACTACGGTTATAAGGGCGGAGCGGCTATGTACATCGTGTCGTTTTTGGATGGCGGTCGCATCACGAAACAGAAGCGTCGGTGCGCGCCTGTCGCTCAAGGTGTTGCGGTCCGGCGGATGCAGTGTACCGTGCTGCCACCACTCGAAGCTCCTACGAGACTAGCCGTTACGAGCGTCTCGATACATTGTGCGGCATACACTACACTAAATCAACAGCAAGACTCGGTAACAGACACTCGATGCGTAACAGATGTGACGGTACCAGCGGGAGAGTGCGGCGTCGCGCGGCCGTCCGGTCAGTTCTGCGCTCACCTCGCCGCGAGCCTCCGTACGGAGCTACGTCTCGTGCAGTAGCCGCGGCTGCCGCTCGCCGCTTGTTTTGCCATACGTTCATTGATTCACTCGTGTTTTCGTTTCATTACGATAAGTGTAAACTGATAGTGTCGCATTTAATCTATCGCGATTGTATAGTAAGAGGCAGAGTATCATTTTATTCGTTTTGGCAAGCTGGAAGCAGCAACAAATCTAGATTCACTACACCCTTAACCTGTCGACAGACAGTTACTCTATTCGTCCACGAATATCCTAGAGCGGTATTCGATAACAGTTTACGTTCCTAGGCTCTACCATCGAACACTAAATTTTGGTCCAGAGCTTGTATACACTTACTGATCAAATTTTGATTCATCGAATTTCATTTTTTGCCGTTATTTCCCTAAAATTCAACTCCGCCCGGCGCCGTTGGCAAGACTATGAAATTGGTCAGGAGATAGAAAAAATAAAAATCTGAAAATAAGTAGGTAGCATTTTTTCACACACTTCACTTAGGGCAAGTATTATATATAAACGATAACGTATAACGATAGGTAACAAATAAATTTAAAATAGAGATAGTTAAGAGTATATATATTTAAGTAAACAAACTGAGTATCCCTCTTATAATAGTAAAAGGTTAACAAATTCAATGTACACCTACAGTCGTAAATAGAAACACTAATCTCTTAAAACTAGTCTAACGTGGAAGAGTCCGACTGATTAGAGTTACGTTATCACAGCAGATCAACGGAGACGAGCTCTTATTAAATGCATTTCGTCCAACTTGAAACAAAGTACTCGCAGCGATAACATTTAATAGCTTCGTGACTACTTATTATTAAATTTAACATTAAGACTAGTTGGATGACAAAAATATATATGCAAAAGTATTAAAGTACAGTTTCATATTGGACGAAAGGTAACTGGCATAGAGCGGTTACCGCGGTCCGTCGCGACCTCACGTGACTGAGCTGGCGTGGCCCACGGAAGAAACGTTCGATCGGCATTACCTCCTCCGAAAGTTCATCAACACCAACAATTCAATAAAAAATACTTTTACTCACATTTTATTGGATCACCTTTAATATTCAAATTAATTTAATGGGAATTATATCAGCTTAATCAAATTAGTTTGCCAAATGAAAATGCTGTCTAAGTTTAAACATCTATGTATTTTAGCAGATTAAGATGATCCAATAACTGGGGTACAACAAGGTAATTCGTTAGATCACATCAGTATATGAGTGACCCGAGCGCAGACGAGTAGGCACCAAGTGACAGTCTCTACCAGAGTTCATGAAGAAAAGAGCAAGATGCTCAACGTCTCATGGGTTCACAACACGTATTGTACAATTAAAGCCTAGTATGGGTATTATACCGGGGTTTTCGGCAATTTCCGTCGAGTCGGCGACGACGGCGATTTGTCCGTATCAGGTTCTGTAATTCAAAATACACACTAATGTAGCAGTTTTATAAATATTGTGATGTAAAGAAATGTCAGCCTGTAAGGCGGTTTGGTATTTTTTATATCGCAAAATATAAATTATATGTTAGTTAATACAACATTTTTTTAAATAAATTGATTTGATTCATACATTCATTGATTTTGATCATATTTCATTCGTCTGATTTTAATTTGATGCTTGATCTACACTGGAATTATATTGCGTGGTGTTTGGATAGAATAACACTTCTGCTGTTCTCGTGGAATAATGAGAAATTATTCATGCTGTGACCATCATTATAAAAAAATATGTTTTATTTCATTCATGAGATTCAAATGCTAATGAACATGCAGTCCATTTTATGGTAAGTTGTTACTGCCGTCTATGGACATCTATCTATTTGTAGGCAAGACCCTATCGAATAGAGACCAAAAGTCAATGACCTCATGACTAAGTTGGTCGCCTTAAATGTAAATCAGTCAAAATCTACACCCTTCCACCAAAACATAAAAATGTTAGAAATAGGTAGGAAATGTGAATTGTTAGAAAACAGGTAAGTGGGAGTCAGTGGGTAATGGGAGTCACCCACATATACATAAACTGTCCATGTAAGCAACCTGTACGCTACCTTCTTGCATCGGACCATATTACTAATATGGACCTGATAGGTCACGCATCGGTTTTCATGGCGTGTCGTGGCGTTTGAATAGTATGTTTCCACCTTAATGTATTAGCGATGATGGGATACACGGTTACCGTATAGCGCGTGGTGGTGGTGCGCGGCGAGCGTGGGTGCCGGCGTGTCGTCGAGCTGCGGCGCCGGCTCCACCAGCAGCTCGACGCTGTCGCCGCCGCGCTCCAGCACCGCGCACACCTCCTCGAAGCTGCGCTCCGTCAGCGGGACTCCGCCCCACTCCAACACCTCCACATCACAATAACTTTATGTTATATATAATGAACTAGTTTTTTTTCTCAGCTCTGCACGTTTTAGTTATGTTTCTCACAGTAAAAACTATTCCATTTGTTAAATCAGCCCATAAATTAATTCCGAATTGAATTGAATTGACAAAATCGATTCATCCCTAAAAACTTTCGCCTTTATAATATTAGCAGGGCCATGAGTAGAGTCCTTCAATTTTCAGTATAACTATAACAGTTGTTTTCTGTTGTTAAGCCTGAAGATGTTTCGTTTAAGCATAAAAAAGTGAAAGGCTGTCTCGCCACGTTGGATTTTCATTGTGAATGTGTAATCTTTACTTTATACATTTTGGAATGTATTTTTCTCATTACAAGCAGAGGTGATCTGAGAATCTGAGTTTTTTTTATCCTATTACGTAAATTTGTATATGGATCTGGTCAGCATGCATGTCACCCATACTTTATCTTTTAATAGATACTTTCATAAATAACGGTTCATAATATACGGCTAAATTGCCAAAAATATTTTGAAATTAACGTCCTCCTTTAAATGTGATTTATTAGTGCTCTATATGATATTTTGGCATATCTTTAAAATATAATACCCCAATATATAGTATGTAGTATAATATGTAGTATAGTATGTAGTATAATATATCAATACCCCATTCACCCTTTAAGGACCTCGTATATTCATGATCACACATACCTTATCTCCTTGCTGCAAGCCGGCCAGGTCAGCGGGCCCGCCGGGAACCGTCCACACGATAACGGCCTCGCGTCGCCCGCTCGCGTCCGGCTTGCCTCCCACCACGCGCATGCCGAAACCACGGGCTGAAACATATATGTTATGTGTATCGATGGTCATATAGAGGTTTGGAGTCTCCCCTCAATAGGCGAGAAAAGAATAATTCTCCTTGGAGCTTTTCAGAAACTAGTTAGCCTTTTTATCTGTTAAAAAGAGAATTTTTTCTTGTTAAACTCCGCCGTTGGTCTCCACTAACCAAATTTTACAGCTACGCCCATGTGTGTAGCATAGATAAATAATTGCTTTCCACTGCGCTTAAATGGAATGGAGACTAATTGTTTATTTATTATTCGACTTTTATAATAGGCCCAGTGGATCCATTAATCAATTTCTACGGTAATAGACATTAATATTATTTGCATAGACATTATAAGCATTTGCTACTTTAGAATAATTGGTTATTAGAAGTCTACTGTACATTTTTCTTATATTACAGCTTAGGGACTTTTAATTTACTTTAGTCATTTGCGATAACATTCAAATATTTACTTTCTTTAATTTTAATTAATTTTGCATTCTCTTTAAAATCAATCATGTTGATATGAATCATAGGTACATTTAAAGATTATCAACATAATAGAATTGATTAAAAATGACTTATGATTTTTTTGCAAGAATTCGCTTATTTTTTCAAAGGTAGAAGTAGCTAACGAGCATGCTGCATCTGATGGTAAGTAATCACTGTCGCTCATGGATCAGGTGGTAAAACTAGTGTAGTTTGACCGGGAAGGTACCACCACCGCACCTATTTCTAGCGAGAAGCAGTACTTGCGTTTTGCTGGAAGGGTGTGGTTGCCGGCTGACTTGTATTTGAGGCGAACATCCTAGTCCTCGGGAGTTGCAACGCATGACCATGGGCGTCAGTCAGAGCATGGCATACTCGTTTGCTACTTCAGTTTGATAAAAAAAAAAAAACTCCTAACTAACAACTATTCTTGAGACTAAGATGGTCGTTTTATATGAATGTGAGCTGGCAATCACTCCCTTCCATTGCAACGCAAGAACAAGTACAGAATTGGTACCTTTTTAGTCGTACTTGTTCTACCACCTAGAAAAATGAACAAATTGTATCACTAACATCGATGTCCTTTATCGTTGGGATCGCGTCGCAGCGCCACTCGTCGCGGCGTGCGGTCATCGACGTCGTGTATGACAATCTTGATGGCCTCCGCGTCGACGGACATCTGCCGGGCGGCGGCGGCGGCGGCGGCGGCCGCGGCGGCGACGGCGGCGGACGACGGGCCCTCATCGGAGCCGCGCGACGCCAGCGCCGCCATCGCGCTCAGAGCGCCTGTTCGTTGCTGCAACGCTGCTATGTCGGGCCTACGGAGTATTTAGACGTCATATTAATAAAATATGTTTTATCTATACTAATATTATAAAGCAGTAGGGTTTGTTTGGTGGAACTCGATAATCTCATGAACTACTGGTTCGAATTGAAAAAATATTTTTGTGTTGAATATTATTATCGTGGAAGGCTTTTAGGCTATATAATATCATCCTATGTTTGTTTGTTTGTTTAGAGTAAAAAGTCATGATTATAATTATTTTAGTAATTTAGAAAGTGAGAAGGTTACTAACAGCTGGCTTCCCCTGCGTCGTATGGGTCGATCTTCATCTACACTGAGACCGCTTATCTGCGGCGTGGGGTCTACGACATCCGTGTCAGTTCGGTACGAGCCTCGTCGCGACGTAGCACCAGCTACTACATCCACGGCAGATGCTCTACGTAAAGGAATGAAAAAAATATTATAACATTTTGTATTAAATATACAATATGTAGTAAAGCGTTAATTTTTATACTTGGTTTTTGAAAATTTACCGGCAGGGTTTTAGTGGATAAAGTCCTACAAAACCCGGAACGCTCTCACGACAACGTGTACCTTTTGAAGGTTTTCTCCAAAAAAAATAAACAATGTACATTTTTGCAGGGGCGGCAATTTGATAATTAAAGGGGGGCAATTTAAAAATGGACTCGACACGACTTAAACACGTTCGCTTTGGGTTGTAATAGTAAAGCTAATGTTTTTTGAGCATAACCTTTCTTCTGACGCAGTCAAAAAATATGCATGGCATAACAATTTAGAAACTTTTTAGTTATATTATAATAATTTTATAATTGGGTGATGGAATTGTGAAAGGTAATATTAAGTCATGAAAATATTTAATTTGTTTGTAAACTATGGATTACTGTTGCTGGAAATAAATAAATAATTATATTATTATTATTATTATTGGTGGGGCATGGTTTAAAAAAGGTTGGGAAACAGGTAGGAAGTGATTAACCCACCGTCGCGACATAGGCGGCGGGCCGGGCGCTGCGAGCGGTTGATGCGCGGGCGAGCCGGGCTGGTCCTCGTCGCAGGAGCGCTGGCGCGGCGCCGGCGCGCGTACGGAGCGGCGGCGCGCCGGCGTTGCGGCGCTCGGCCGCCGGGACTCCACCGCCGGCGTCACGCTGCCGCCGCCCTTCAACTGCCGCCGCGGGCAGCGTGGTTACAACACACTTATTATGCGAGACGGCGAAAAGAGCTTCGCCTTCATTTGGATGATTAACTTTCAGTATGGTAAATCTGCTTTCTTTCAAAAGCAGGTTTGTAACTCGAGTTAGTGAAGTTATATCAATTTGGTTATGGTTAGATTTAAATGAGATGAAAATAAAACGTTATTTAATCACATTCAGTATGTTCACAACGAAGGACAGTCTGGTACTATAAAAGGAGCGAACGAACTTGTAGTTCACCTTATGATATGTAGCCACTGCCATTCATTAACATATTCAATCAACCTTAAATAGGATTAGACTACATTTACAACTTTAGACCTTTACAGATAGGCTGCTACACCTGAAGACTAAGGTGAAAAGCCTGATATATGTTTTTCTCCCTTACACACAAATCATTTTGACCAGAACGTAACAGCACTTAGTTATTGTTACTAAGTGAAAGAGCATGTTTGGCGGTGGTACCTCCTGTATCTTTTAATAGTAAGCAACAGTATTTAGGCTCGCGGAATTCCTTTGTCAAGTTCTCATATCTAAGTAGAGATAAACATTACCTTCTCGAGCTCCTTTAATGATGCGGGCGACACATCAGAGTGTCGTCGGAGCTCGGGCGAGCGGGGCGGGGCGAGGCCGGAGCTGCTGCCCCCGCTGCCCAGCCGCGCCTCGGAGTGGCGGCGCTGCAAGGCCTCGAGCACCGGCACGTCGAGTAACGAGTCCGTGCTGTCCTGAGCGGCTGGCGGTAGCCGCGGACCCGCTTTGCGCCGGCACACCGAGCAACGCCATGAGCTCTATGAGAATAAAGAAAGATAAAAGTTAATGAGAGTAGAAAACAGAGTATATAAAATGGTAATATGTGATGATTAGAATAAATATTATTGAGTGTAAATAACTATAACAATAAATAACTATAAAAGAAAATGATGATTAGATTTGATGTCGATGGGAGTAAATAAAAATGAGGGTTAATATCTATAAGAATAATAATCAATATATGAGTTAATAAGGATTAGAGTGAATTTTAATGAAAGTACATAAGAATAAAAATAAATAACAAAAAGAGTGAAAAGTAATCAGTTAAATAACAATGACAGGAAATAACAAAAAGTGTATTCAAAAGTTTCATAACTATGTAGTATGTGATAATAGGTGCGCGTAATACTCACGGCCTCGTCGTCACTAGCTGGCTTGGAGTAGGAGGAGCAGTCCTCACAGACGCGGTGCTGGCAGCCGTTGCAGGTGTGGAACACCTCGCCCGGCTTCAACGCCTTTAGGCAAACGCGACACGCGCCCGCGCGGGATGGCGCCTTGCCCGCTTCTCTGTGGCAGCAAATGCGGAATTTAGGAGTTTCCTTCCTTCCATTTATTTCCTTCCATTATTGTCTCCAAAGGAAAGGGAGGCTAAGGGGTCAAACCCAGTATAGATCGTAATTTAAATTCTTATGTCCACCTTCGAAGGGGCGGCAAATTTTTCAGCATTAAGTAATCGTTTTTAAAAAATACAGACGAATTGAGAACCTCCTCCTTTTTTGAAGTCAGTTAAAAAATATATTTTAAATCAAGAACTTTCAACGTGTCCCTTGTAATAGGCATGCTATTACAAGGGACACTGGAAAACGATTCCTTAGTTACAGGAGATCAGATATAGCTTCCTAAATAAACCGAGATTAAATATGGCTTGTTGAGTAATTTTACATTGTATCTATAGAGGCATACCGTTCAGTCTTTGCTGTTGTCGGTGCAGGTGCAGGTTGCGTGGTCGGCGGCGCCGGCGCCGGCTCGGCCGCGGCCGGCTCCGTCGCACCGGGTCTCGGTCCCAATTTTGTAACTGTATGAATAATTAATAAATTCAATGCAAGGACACATAAATACATACAATATAACAAACAACACAAACTGTAACAAATCTGCGATCATTTTTTTATTAAACTGAAGCATGCAGTTCATTTGATCGTAAGTGGTCACTGCCACCGGACATCTGTAAGAACAGGTGTTCTATCTAAAGTCGACCACACATGCGTGGCTACTTCCGAGGACAAAGATGATCGCCTCATATGTAAGTGAGCTAGCAACCACACCCTTCCACCGAAACGCAAGAGTTGCGTCACATTAAAAATAGGTGTGGCGATAGTACTTCCCTGGTCAATTTACACGAGTTCTACCACCTGGTAATTGGTACCATCTTATTATCTGTTATGATAGGCACATCATAGACGTTATAATGTTACCACATTCTGAATACAATTCTTTCATGGCCAATGTTAGAGTAAAATTATATTAGCCAATTTCCGCCAAGTACCGTCTGATGCGATTAGCAAATTTATATAGATTCGGATAGCGAAAATAGACTAGGTCTTCATAATTAAATTCAGGAATAATTTGAATTCTAAATGAAATAATTCATCATAAACCGCTTAAAGTTATAAGTGCTTGAATTGTATTAAGTCCATTGTTAGAAAATACCAGTTCCGAATGCAAATAACAGGGATTGCAATCAGTTCGCAGCTTGTTTGTGCCTTTCTAGCAGAGATGTTATGGATATGAAATTTCGGATCTGGATACGAAAAGAATTAAAAAAGAAGAATTAAAAAGGATTTAAAGAAACACGCTATCTACACTCATAGATCCACACTAGGATTTTCTCCTGTGTCGTGGGTGCTATGGATGAGAACGAATACACAAACACCCAGAACAGAAATCTAAACTCATCATTCATATTTTTGTCGGGCCAGAATCGGACCCAGGACCCACTGCGCGTCAGACCGGTATGGTAACCGCTACGCCACGCGGGTCGTCAAATTAAGTCGTTTACGGTTACGGATACGTAATTATTTCGGATTATCCGTTAGTTTCGGATACTTTCGGTTACAGATATTATATTTTTAGGAATTTTAACCTTAAAATACAAATATGTAATAACTTGGTTCTATTTTTATGTTATCATTTGCTTTAACATTCAGTCATATTTAGTTTTTTTTTCTTTTTTTTACATTAATATGAAGTAGCAAACGAGCAAGCAGCCCACCTGATGGTAAGTGGTTACTGCCGCCCATGGACATTTGTAAGC
>DWNE01000663.1:0-26796 GCA_018249875.1 Cecropterus toxeus | reverse complement strand
TGGTGCGTGCCTGGGATTCGAACCCCGGATCCTCGATTGAGAGGCCGAAATTCAACCATTAGGCTATCACTGCTCATAGAATTAACTTAAACCATCCAATTCTTGTACCATGCGAAAAATACGCAATATAAATGCTAACGAAACGAATTCAATTAATAATCCAAATCACACGTTCCCAGAAACCGTCGCGGATTTTTCTTTCAAAATTTATGTCCGCAGCCTCCGGGGGGTGGGGTGGGGCGCGACTTCATTTCGCCCGCGTCGTTTATCTTAAGAAACATAACTCAGGGACGAAGTCTCCGTCAACTTATTCCTATTCTCTCGCCTAAGCGTAAAATGGGTATGTTTTACTTTTTCAAATTATCTATGTCTCTGTGCATGTACTTTTGGTATGACACATGAGATTTATCTTTTTTTATAAGAATGAAGCAGCAAACGAGCTTGTAGTCCACCTGATGGTAAGTGGTCGCTGCCGCCCATGGACATCTGCAAGCAACTGTATATAGAACAGTGTTCTATCTGAAGTCAATCACAGATGCATTGCTACTCCCGAGGATGGTCACCTCATATATGAGTGAGCCGGCAACTACACCCTTCCTCCGAAACGCAAGAACTGCTTCACGCTAGAAATAGGTGTAGCGGTGGTACTTCCCGCTCGAACTACACTGGTTCTACCACGTGGTAAATTATATTTATAGCTAGTTAGGATTGGATATTCTTACAACAGATACCTAGCTGATGCAGTGGTGAACAAGAAATTGAATCTCATATATTTATTTCATTTATTATATATAAATGAAAAAAATATATGAGATTCAATTTCTGTGTAGGCGAAATATATTATGGGAAATTATATTAACATCAAACCGTACTTTAGGGAACTTTTCTCCCGATTAGAACGCAACTGCGAAATGCAGTGTTTAAAAAAAAATTAAATATTTATTTAACTATTGCATATCTATTAATTACGTCTCTGAACCAATGAAAATATTTATATCACTTTTATATAATTAAAATTGCTATGTTTTTTATGTATGAACTTATTTCTGCCAAACTGTTTCAGTGGAATAGCCGCTGGCTCACTTTCATATAAGGCGATCATCTTAGCCTTTAGAATAAACAAGGCATCGATGATTGATTTCAGATAGAACCTCTGTTTTGTACCTTTCGAAGTTCCAGATGCAAGCTCAGCTGCATTACACATTACAATAGGTATTACTAGCCAAACATATACCTAGCAATTGTACCGAACCATAGCCAAGTCATATTGCATAAAGTCTCTTCTGCACTTAATAATTCATTACATTCAACATGAAACCTAGTCAACACACCGAAATATGACGGCTAAGAGCTTCCTTATTGAGTGGTAGATAATGGCCGGGTCCACTTACGGGCATAGAGATCCGTATTAAATACTTTTCTCTAACGTTCCGTGGGGGAGTAATGAATGCGGGTTATTTACGAGCCGCAGACTGGCTGACGACCGATAACGTCCCTCCCAATATCATATCGCTATTACATTCGGTTACTGAATGACTAATGGAACTTCTGTTTCTGCTTTCTAGGCTTTGATTAGTTTTTGGAACATGATGATTTTGGTCTGTGTACGTTTGAGATTAATTACTTAAGACGCAAAATGTGATATAAATATTCAATTATCAGATCAGTTGAAGTATACCATTTGTAGGTAGAATCTTTTAAAAGTGCAATTAAAGTTTCTTGTGTCATCTATATATATTATATGTAAATAGTCATGAGTTAAGTAAATTTCAAGCGGTCTAATCTTCGATCAAATAATTTATGTATTTGATCGAAGACATCAAAGTATTATATTTATATTAGCAGAATTTGTTTTTGAATAAATGATCCATTTAGGTAATCAATTTCAGCAGTTTAAATCTTCATTTTCTTTATTTACATTGAATAGGGCATATTATTAAAAAATGAGAAACTGTTTTACAATAATTTACTGTCAATCCACTTTAATAATATTAAACTTTAAGACACTTCCAAACTAATTATACATCGTATATCAATCCCCCAACATTAATAGCCTAAAGGAACAGCAGACGTCACGCGTAGGCCATCCTTAACCTATCCGATAATACGTACAACCAATACGTCATTTGACGCAATAACGGTCAAACAATAAATATCGCTTTGCGCAGACAACAGCGCAAAGTAATATATGAAGTTAAGAATAAATAGGCAATTTAGTGCGGGACTCACGTTCGGCCGAAAAACGCCGAATATTGCCGAGGACGGCGTATTTCCATATCGTATCGCGATTCGTGGGGTGCGTTTATGGGGTAAAAATTAAGTCGCGAACGCAGTTTAGTGTTGACTTTGAATTGGCTAGATGAGTTTGCGGGCAGTTGAGCATTTCTTGTATTTTAAAGAAAGAAGAAGAACGAAGTAAATGAGCATTTAGTCAGTCAGTCTATTTGACAATGTGGAGGGCATTATCCCTCATGGACGTCCGTGACTATTTCCATAAAGAACATGGGTTTTACCTAAAGTAGATTACGGATTTGTTACCAGTTCTGAAAACTAAGATACTCGTCTGAATAATAAATCAGCCATTAACCCTTTCCAACAACCTCAAAGAAATATTTTATAATAAAAATCATATGGAACTGCATATACCTGTCATTTCATCGATTTCTTGCCAGTAAATGTTATAGGAAATACACGATTTGGTCAGCGAATCCATTCCTCGTTTGTTCCTTGCCCGACGTGAATAAAAAACTGGTCCAAGCAGTAAACAAGATCTATTTTCACTCTAGAGTTTTTATAGAAAATGTCCCACTTTTTCAGTTGCACACCTTTTTTCTTTTATAAAATTCTTAAGCAAACAAAGAAGGCACGAGTTCTATGCAAGTTACGTCATAAACACTTCTTTTAAATCCTCATTATATTTTTCAGACTATTTAAAAATATTAGAAATCCCAAGCCATAAATATCATCCGTATAAGTATCTGGTCCTATCGGATATAAGAAAATGTACGCGACGTTTTTAAATCCAACTTACCGGAAGTATAAATCCGTGAAAGTACAATCGTATGTAAAAAGATCCGAGTTGGGATATAAATTCGCGCTTAAGACCCGATAGAAATGAGAGAATTCCCATTAAATCTTCCAACAGGCCGATAGGTGGCGCGGCTAAGCAGCGAAAGACGCGAGAAAACACATTTTAATAAGGGAACTGTTTCTTCTGCTATTTGCTGTTAACGATTTTGATACCTTCCCTTAATTTTAAGTTTTAAGGGACAACTCAAAATTACGAAGCATGTTTGTCTTACGGATTCGTTGTTTCCTCTGAAGATTAAGTAACAATGTTTCGAATAAATGACTCTACCATATCACATTTTTGGAATAAGAATATAGCATTGCTTTATACAGTCATTATAGGTATGTAGGTAATAGATGCGACTGTGGTTGCGCTGAATTCGTCCCATGATCCAACTTTTTTGTCAGATTGAAGTAGCAAATGAGCATGCTGTCCATATGATGGTAAATGATAACTGCAATAATGATAAGCAATTTTATACAGAACACGGATTCTATCTGACGTCGATCACACATGCGTTGCTGCTCCCGAGGACTAAGATGTTCGCTTCATTCGCGCGTTTTGCTTCATTCAGTCAACCTGCAACCACAAAACTAATAAAGTACCTATTAAACATTAGGGGTGCTTATCAAAACACCCCAAGTAGACATCCTGTCCTATTTGTTGGTGGCCTAAGAGTAACACGGGAATCATTTACTGAACAACTAAACTGCGGATTCATTTGTGAAACTTACGCAGTAGTCTTCTAATTACTTAACATCAGACTATTCATGAGCATAAGAGCATGTAGCATCAAATACCAAGACTTGCGGAGCTAAGTAAGGTAGGTAATACAGCGGGGGTGCGAGAGTACGAAACGAAATGTGGCTTTAAAAATTTGGAACACAATCCGGCTATTTGTCTTTCCAACGTCTCTTATAAATCAAGGAATAAAGCAGCCAACAATGCTTTATGGCGGAAAAAAAGAACCTACATAAGACGGGGAAATAGCATACAGACCTGCAAATACATACATTATGAATGTTAGTGTTGCGTAAGAGAAAGGATCTAAGTTGTATCGTTGTGATGTTTTAAACGGATTTTTATCCTGAAAATCGAGTATTTTTTCTTCCATTTATTTACTATTCTTGTGATATTTTAACTACGAATAAAACGGTTTGAAATCTGTGATTAAGTATGCTAAGTTATGTGTATTTGTATTTTAGGAGACGATAAATTTGAGCATTATATAGAGAGTTAGATTATTCCCGCAGTTTCATCCGCTTTCATTACGTTTACCATCGTAACGGTTACCCATATATAAATCCAGGCCATAAACTATCTGTGGGCCGAATTTCAGCGAAATCCGATCAGTAGTTTTTAGGCAATTAGATATATTCAAAATTTCCTCAGTTTATTTAAAATCTAATACCAAAAAATCGTACACAACTTCAGTGATTTTTTTTTAAGAAGAAGACGCTTTTTGGACTCTACATAGCCCCACACTAGGATTTTCTCCTGTGTCGTGAGTGCCATGGACACATAAAGACGAATACACGAACACCCAGACCCAGAACAGAAATCTAAACTCATCATTCAGATGCCTGACTGGCCGGGAATCGAACCCGGGTCCCACTGCGCGTTAGATCGGTATGGTAACCGCTCGGCCACGCGAGTCGTCAAAGTTGTTTTAATTGGTTAGTGCCAAAATCTTGGTAACTCTAACTACCAACTTTTCTATAGAAATACTTGAAATTATCTTATTTACTATGGAAAATAAAATACCTTAAGATATATTTCCCAGATAAAAATCGATCAATAATTAAGCATGTCACTAAAAATCCATATTCGGCAGCCATTTTAATATCCGACGTCATTATTTAACGCGCGTCACATCCGTCCGCACTACTCGACGCATTCGCAGAGTTATTACCGTGTAACGCACTATATCACGCCGAATTTACGAGAACCTGAATATGATAGATTTTCAATCCGGCCTCCATAATATACGGCGAAAAACGCTGCGCTGTCAAAATAGAGAAATAAATAAACTTGTGACAACCAATTAATAACTCGTAAAGTGTCACTGTTGAGGACGATAAAAAAACTTCGGGATGGATAAAGGGCCAGAAAAAGGCGATCACAATGGCGGAATGAGGAGAAAAACGCCTGTAAAAAGCCCCGATATCGTCCATAAATTTAGACGGATTCAAAACAAATCGCCCTTATTCATTACACGTATGACTTATTGCCCCGAGACCGAACATAATGCACCTATATAAGAACACAAAGGATGCGAACAGGATTCGTTCATATGTTTTGTGTACAAAAACAATCTGTATGAAACAGATTTCGCTTCATTAGGCATGTTCTTTTGTTAATAATGATACGATGAATACAAATTGGAATAAAAGCTGTTACAAAAATAGCAAGTAGGTAACTTTATACATAAAATATAATTCATTTGTTCCCCTTAAGTAGCGACTAATGCATTGATATATATATTTTTAATTCAAAGAGAATTTATTTATGACAATGAGTTATTACAGACCTACAACCTAAAAACTAAAGTAAATACAAAAATCGAACATAAATTATTTGTAATTGAGAGCGCATTAAAAATACGTGTTAATTCATGTTAAAAACATAATAATAAATAATGACTCCTTTGTATTAAAAAACCGTATAAATAGAAACTATATATAACCCCACTACATTTATACAGAAATAAATTGAAGCCTAAACATGCAAATCGAATGAAGCTGCCTACTCAAGCATTTTATTATCAGATATCACATAACGATACCTTCATCAAGGCACGTAAAACGTTATGGAACGTCGAATCGAGAAATAAATGGGGTTTAAAAGTGTGATCCAAGATGTACAAAAAGAGGGAGAATAAGAAAAAAAGTCAAACGAAATGATAAATTTGCTGTTGGAAGTGAAAAAGTGAGCGTTTATTTATGATGCTGGTGTGCATTGTAGATTGAGCGAAGGTCATTTTATCAGATCTGGCCGTGTACGGTGTGCTGAGATTTCAAAGTTAAATGATTACTCGTATGTATACATTGGGCTCACTTTGACAACGCTTACTTTCCTAAAAAACTTTTCGCTTACATAAAATGAAGTAACAAAGTTGTGATAAAGTATATATGTAAACATATATTTCACATACTAGGTACATATATTCATTGATCTGGCTGTAAATAAAGATTGGATATATGAATAAGCTTTGTTTTAATTAAAGAGGTGACCTAAAATCTCAATTAGGACTGAAGTTTTACCCGGGTAAGGCGATAGATAGGAGCCTTTGAAAACATTGTAAAACTTCCTACGTATGTTTATCACTCCAATTACTGTTATAAGTCATTGTTAGAGTGCAGAAATAGGTATATATCAATTATTACAAGTTTACAATTTTAATATCAATATTATAATTATCTTTACTATGAATATCTACAATACCATAGTGTAAAAGGGATTTCTTTAACTTAGATAAATGCTTACCTATTTAAATTATCTAAGCATCTGGATCTTCCCTTAACACGGCCCATCTATACCGCGGTAAGTTTAAATTAGGTAAAGAAAGAATTTATTCCCCAATCTCTGTGAGTCCACCACAAATCACCGTGCTCCTTTGAATGTAATTGAAAATACATTACGCAACCAAATTAAAGTGGAAAGTGGTACAAGTTAGTAGAAAGGGCGGCAGGTGGCGCGCCCGCGACATCTCCCTACCCGCGGAATGTTTTGGCATAAAATATCGTTTCAATTATTTACGTGAAAGATTTATAGCACTTAGAAAACTGCGCCGGGAAAAAACTGCGAGAGACGTGTGCACGAAAAGTGTTTTTCTTGGGAAAACTTATAATGGGTATGAGTGTAGGGAAAGTTTTTGAATCTCTTTTCTATGGTAATTTGTTTTGGGTTCGCTTATAAAGATATTAGTGTGTACGTTGGTTTCTTATTGAATGAGTAATGGCGATCTGTATTAAATCTTCTCCATCAGTCTTTGAGGTTCGCTGCCAATAGTCACCGCGGTATTCCTAAATACCTATTTATGTCATCTCGTCTCCTGTTTTTTTCCCTAATTGTTAGATGATTCCTACCTCATGACACATAAACTTTTTTAATTATGTTTTTTTCTGTAAAAGTAAAACGATAGGTACTCACTTCTTACCATCGCCAATCTTCAACCAACAAAGGTGCAAGAAATTTGGACCTTAATGTATGCCGTAGACACCACCAATATCACTAAGAATTGATCCTTTGATATACCTCCATTAAGAGAGTCTAATAAAGGTTACAAGTTTGTGTTATTTGTATGATAATCTGCGCGCACGAAGTCGCAGTCAGTCGTTCGGTAGTCGTTTTAAATAATTTTGTAATGTATGATGTCAAATTTTAAATTGCAACAATATGACACCATAACATTAAAGATCTCAAGCGTCAAAGAACACGCTTCTTTATGTAAGTATACACAAGATTTCATAAAAACTTTGATAAATATTTAATTTACGTAATAAAACAAACTTATAAATATTCAACAATAAATAACGTCAAACCCTCACTGTAATTTATTAGTACAAGAAATTCCTGTTGGTTCTTCTGAAACCGGTGGTAATCGTTTACCTTAGCAAGTGTTTATGCTATAAATCCTTAAATCAAACTAAAACAAAACGGTTCTAACTGTATATACAATAACTCGTAATGTAAAACCTCATTTTCAAAATAATGAAACGAAAACCAGAGTTGTAACATACTTTCATTTTTATGTTTAAAAACATAAAACATGATTAAAATTCTGATGTTCCTAATAAATAATTGTCCTACCTAAAAATGAATAAGGTGTTTCTTGTCGTTTGTTAATAGATCATAGTCAACCAGCACATTATGAAACTTAGGGTATCAATCAGAGGTCTGAATGAACGAGGTATGAACCGTACATACACCTCTATTTTTTTGAAGACATGTGCATATTACGGTAAAGGAGAATATAGTCAGACATCTTATACTCTTCAGGGTATTTTAAAAAAAGGTATTTATGGTGCGTAAAGTTCCATTTTCCTAGCGCTATAGACTTGGCCTACACCCCCATCAGTAGGCCACTAAAAAGTTGCCAAAGACTTACCTTAATTTAAAGGAGTTCAAAGAAGAAAACACTAACTATTCAAACTTTGCAATGCATTTACGTTTCTTATCTACGAATACCTATTTACTTATATTAGTAAGTACGTAGACTCGCTTTGTATCTGTTTGCGTCAGACTGAAGATAATGTAGGCTTAACCAATTTAATTACCCGTCCGTCCTTCAGACTTACTGTTTCCAGACTTAGACTTAGTCATATAGGTCTCAAGAGAGTCGAGTATCATAAGGCGAAGTACACACGTAGTTTGTACAGCATTAAATCACAGGAACAACGGTGTGAACTCACAAACAATGATAATACGTGTGACATCGCAAGCGAAGTGCTCCACGCATGTTTATTTTTCATTTACGACGCCGCTACGGGTAAACAGATGTACCTCATTAGGTATCGCGATAGACATTGATGTACTTAATAGCATCTGTCGTTGAATGTATTAAAGGTTGTAAGTAAATTTTAAAGGTGTTTATGGTATTTACAAAAATGTAGCTTATATATCAAATCAAACAAGATGCTACATACAAAAAATATATTGTATATTAAAATTATACTTAGTAATAATACATTTATTTTAACAACAACATGACATTTTGTCATGACAATTAAGTTCTTAAGGAAAAAATCTGTGCTAACACTTCTCTCATGTTAGTGGGTTTCTGCTCTTCTATAATTTTGAAGATCTGTATTTGACTGCATTATAAGTTTGTTTTAGTATCCTTCACTGGAAATACTTGCCTAGCCCAAAAACATTAGGAAAGGATGGTCAAAAGACAGCTTTGGAAATAATATTCACGACTATAATTTTATACATAAGATTACTATTTTTATATAGAATTTTTTATACTCTATTTTGTTTAATAATATTTTATATATTTTTTTATTACCATTATAGGATATTAGGATAGATATAATATTTGTACTGTATTGTATGTTGTATTTTGTACTTGTTTTTACATATATCTCATATGCAGACTAAACATTATTAGTATCGCTCTGGGTAGATACGTGGATCTCGCTTGTAACACTTAGTTCTAATGCGTTTGTAAATATAATACATATGTTCTGTTTAAATTATTGTAATATTCAAGCAACAATAAAATTAAAAGTTTAGTTTGTATTTCAATACCTGGTTGAATTACTTTTGATTGAAATATATTTGTCAAAAATATCAACTATTGTCTTTAAAATATCCATATTTTATTAGCCTTGTAAAAAACATTTATACATAGGTACATTAAAGTGGCTGTTATAACTAGATGAGAGCTATCTACATTTAACAATTTTTACTACATATTTACAACTTTTTTCGTCAAAAATACAATAAAGTAGAGGATTGGAAAAGTTTTTATACTTTTTTTGAGAATAGTAGGTTATTAACAAATTAAATTTTAATAATGTAAGATTACTTAGAAATAGTTGTAGATAATATACTCGAATAACACTTTTTATACCTAGAACAAATATAATACTTTCCATCTCTATGACATCATATTCCATCCTTACACGTAATAAGTCCCCACCTCGCCTGGTTTTATGCGCGCGTGATAATCTTCAGTAAAAATTTAATTGAATCTCGGAAGCGGGCGCAGATGGGTCTCCGTATTGTTGCTCCTTAACAGGTCCTTTGTATAGTCCAAATACTATTCTAGTGTACTCTTACCTCTTATGCCATTTTATTAGAAGTACTTTTTTAGTTCCGTTCAAGGCCGTTATTAGGCTCTACCTCTAAAAGTATTGTTGAAATCTTAGCTTTCAAAGTAAGATGTAAGAAAGTTAAAGAATTTAGTAACGTTTAAGTAATAGTCCACTTGTCTATCAATTTCAGGGTAATAATTCTTTAATGACATGAAATATTGCGCTAATTGTGTCCATTTTATTACTGTTGTGTAAAATCAAGAAATATGTTTATAGAATTGTGTAATTTAATTGTGGTACCTTATAAATAATTGTTTTTAAATAAAATAGCTAACTAACCACACAAATCCTCTGCTTATGTACAATAACGATAAACATCAGAAACGTAGTTTATAACACAGCTTAAAAACGAGCTAAAAAAAGGCGAAAATCCTCGCGCTTTAATAATTTGTTAATGATAAATAAACTCATAAATCGAGGAAAGCGAGCGTGAATTTGTTTACAACAGATCCACATTTAAGATATCGCACCGCTTTGTCGCTAATCTCCAAACAACTTTGAAGCGAAAATTTTAAATCCACGAACGTTGCCCGGTTTTTAATGAAGAAAAACTTATCGTGGAACGTTTTCGGCGCTTTCAGCAGCTTTTGTCCCTAGTTTTGCTGATTTTAAAGTGCACTATAGTCGCAAAGTTTCGTACTCATCATAACCTTTGTTGTGAAAGTATATATTGCGCATTATTTATATTTTTATCAATGCGTCATATACCTCGCACCTACTAATTATTAGTAAAAATATAAGAGAATATTCTGATAGGTATAAAATATATGTAGTTTAAGAATATACGAATAACGTGCAAACCTAAATTTGACTTTAAGAATAAAATAAATATATATCATTATAAAATTACTTGTGCATATAATAAGTAGAAATTATTGAAATGAGTTATGAAATATTTTAATTTAACTATTAAAGTATTTACTTACACAGAAACATTAAAAGCATGTGATATGTGCCGTTATTGTACTCATCTAAATGAGTTTATTAAATAAGTTTATTAAATTTTAAATAAAAAATGAACCGGACACAAATAGGATAGTGGAGCAGTGTATAAACAGTGTGTTGCGAACTTGGGCCAGACCCTATTTAACTTCCGGTATTTCGAAACTCATCCACATTTCAAATTAGGGATTCCTGAAAGACGAATTACGGAAGCTTAGCATCCTCAGCGCCCTTTAAAGGCATTATGCCTGGGCACGTAGCCGAATGTTTTCACGTACCCCCCCTCATCTTGGGACCAACCCCAAATATAATATATCTGGCAAACTTTACATATATTTGTACCGTAAATCCTCGTAATGTATCGCTCTATTTTTGTTTGTTGACTCTAAATTTAAATGGAGAATGTAGGTATTTAATGTATGTTAATGTAAACTTGAATTTGTATTTCGACATTGTAATGCCGAGGAATTTGTTTTCGTTGTCTTTAATCTATTTGCAAATCACAGTTAAATATTTTCAAAAACATATTACTTATATCGTAGTTTGATATTTCAAGCAATTAGTGCTCGAAATAGTCTGATTACACCCGAATAACGAATAACACAATAGTAGTACAACTATATGAAGTATTTGAAGTGTATTAATAGGTATGTAATTATAACTAACTTAAACTGTATCTAAATAATAAAGTCTAATAAATTATAATTATTATAGCAGTATATTTTACGTTACAAGAAAAATTGAGACATAACAGTGGCAAAAGACGGATGGCGGATAGCCGGGCAGCGCGAAAATGGCCAAGCTTTATCCATATTTGACTTGGCGTATAAATTGATATTTATAAGTCTAAGGGACAAGGATGCGTAGCACATTTAAAGGGATTCCCTTTATTACTGTATCGCCCCAAGGGCGAGCCTGGTTCCTGTCTCTCTTCAGGTTAGTATGATATATACCAACTCCGTCTAACTTGAAAATGTCGAAGGTATATTTATTGGGCGGCGTACGGAGGAATTATCGGCGCGGTCGGATGTGGGAGAAGCCATTATTATCCCTTTTATTGGTATAATATTTAATTTTGGGCCTTTAGCTAGTCCGCAATAGCAGTAGTTACATATAAATCGAGGAATTATTTAGCGACGATAGATTATCGGGACTCTCTATGATTATATACTCGTACTTGGATAAAAAAGTGAAAGTTCGAAATGTAGTTAAGTTTACAAATTATTTATCTTTTTTAATTCAATGTGTTTTGTTTAATAAAACATCTGCACATCTGCAGAAGTGCGTCCTTAAATGAGTGTTAATGATTCCTAAAATTTACCTCATTACCTCACACAAATTCCATAGAACTAGCGTACGTTAATAATTTATTGTGATCGGCTGCAAGTTTCAGGATGGGTCAGAGGTGTTCAGCGTTCCGCAGGGGCGGGCGGGCCGCAATTATCGGGAACCAGGATATAGCGGCGCGGAAGGGTATGATTAAAAAAAAACAATAAGTACAATAATACTTTTCAGGTTTCCAATATATTTTAACAACTTTTGCAAGTATGACGTCATTACAGTGTCCCATGCGGTTGTATAAAAAATGTGTTTTATATCTATATGATCTATATGATGTAAAAATTTTGTTTGATTTTTTTTATTCATGATCTGGAAAATTTTGTTTGAAATTTTTTAAAGCTTTTACGACATTAATAATACGTATGCATGTTAATTTCATATGAAAAGGTTTTCTAAATAGAATACAAAAAGGCGCTACTTAAAGTTTGTTTATAAAAACTCTTTGTTATTATTTACTTATAATAAAATGATTAAAAAGGTATATTCTTATTAATTAATTATTTTAATCATTCAATTGACTTTGAGAGTTATCTAATATTCAAAAGGGGTAGAAAAAATATAAAGTTGTTTTAGAAACAGAGGTTTTTTATTAAATTACATACCTACATTTTCTTTGTGTTGTCTTACTGCCGGTGCATCGAATATTTCATTATAATTAACTTGTAACAAATATAAATAAAAAAAATATTCCATGGCACTTATCCTTGTATAAGAATTTAAAAATCAGATGAGGAACTGAATTAAAGTTTCGAAGAAGACAATAATTGCTATAAACGATGTGTCAAGATATAGACACGAAACAAACCAGTAGAGGTACTGATAGTAAGATTCAAAGGAGTGGTGGTTTACTAATGGAGAATATCTTTCCTAAATAGTTAATATTTTTGTACATATCAGTAATGAGTATATATAAAAAATCGTTACTATGTTTGTCCCAATTTTTTTAAATGCTATTTTTTAACGCTTTTTACACCAACACAATCTTAACTTATCATTTAGATGTCTGTCTGACCGGGGATCGAACCCGGAACCAATTGCGTATCAGACCGGCATGGTGACCTCTCCGCCACGCGGGTCATCAATGTAACATTGTACAATTACTAATAACACTGTTATAGTTATTCTAATATATTCTAAGTTATTGTAGACGTGACCCTTCCAGCCATTCAAATCAGTGGCAGGCCAGCGTCACCCGCACACAGTAGATAAAGTAAAGGCCCCAGGCGTCACCCTGATTTATGAGCTCACCCTTATCCAAGATTACGATGACCGCGATCCAGTTGCTTAGTTTAATTGTCGAATATACGCTATACATCTAAGTCTGTACGTCGTACTGTATACATTAATTGTAAGCTTTAAGTTTAATGCAAGACAAATGATTGTCGCTTCATTTTGTGAAAAGCATTTCATACTATGTACGAAAGGACATCTTAAGGTCTACTTAATCTATTTCCGTTTTTTAATTTGCTTATATTTTTTGTAAGTGATTTGGTTTTGTAAGTGTTATCTTGAAAAACAAGCTAAGTATTTTTTATTTAAATTGGCAACTTTTTTATAACCGTATTTATTTTACATGTTACAGAGAACGAGAGATCAAAATTAAAACGTTATTTTTAAAACATGAAACAACTTCATAAACCAATTTTTCCCATAAGTTGCATAATGAGTAGTAATCCATCTTTTTATTGAAGTTGAACTTTTTTTATGAGAATGAATTAACAAACGAGCAGGCAGCCCACATGATGGCAAGTGTTTACTGCCACCCATGGACAACTGTGAACTTCATATGGAACAGGGGTTTTATCTAAAGTCGATCACAGATGCGTTGCTACTCCCGAGTATTAAGATGGTCGCCTCATATATAAGTGAGCCGGCAACCACAACCACCGAAACGCACGAACTGCTTCACGCTAGAAATAGGTGTGGCGGTGGTACTTCCCTGGTCGAACTACATTGGTTCTACCACCTGGAAAACAGACCATCACAATTCACTGACCTAAACGTTTGATTTATCAAAAAGATGTAATTTAATTCATTTCTAGAATAAAACTACGCTATATTATAAATGTGATGCTAAAACAGCAAATTCACTACGCACAGAGATAAAATATGAGCATTAGTACGGATCTAACCAAAATTAGTGAGCGTACGTTAACGTTTCATGAAAACGTCACAAAGATGTGCCATAAACAACTCTTGTGTCTAACCACTTGATTTATTTATGGCTGCATCGTTTGATCACGTACCCTATGATTTAGGCTTGCAATGGCTTAAATTATTAAGTGTAGGTGCTGAAAACAGTGCAGTGAAACTCTATTGACAAATGTCCGGATCATTGTTAAGCGTCAATGTAGGAGTTTTGGAGTCGTTTGTGACAAGCACTAAATTACTTTATTTTAAGCTGATATTATCGCGGAATTGATACATTTTAATATGTTACGGGTAATCACGATATGTGGCTTTTGAATTTCTTTTTGCCGCTATTTAAACTCAATTCAAAAACGTGAGTACCCGTAACATATTAAAGCTAAATTATTCTCCAGTCTTCTTGGTCAATACGCTCTTGGCAGAGCGGTCGTGGTCATCATAAAGTTCTTTTAATTGTTAGAATGGCTGCTGTAGCGTGCCTCACGATGTAGCGCCATTTTTCGCGCTTGATGGATATCCTGGTACACTCATTCAATGGGTCGCCCACAGTAAATTTGATTTGGTCCATCCATCGCGTGGGTGACCTTCGACGTGCACTCTTTAGTAGTACTAGCATGTAGCTTCAAATAATAAAATATTTAGAGTAAAAGGAAAAGCGGTGAAAATACAAGAGTTATGTGTTAGTGGCAGATATATCTATTAATAGGTACTTCGTTTGTCGTACTTTATACATTAGGACATAAAAGAGATACCCACTATCGTATTAAACAATAATTTACATTCCTTTTCACCTAAGTATGTAGACTTTTATTAAACTAACCTAAAAAATCGACTTTCTTCTCGCTCTAGGTATATTTTTTTGTGAATTGTACAATTATTGTGCATGAATGAGTAAAGTAAGTTTGTAGGTTTCAATAATCTTATATCTTATTTATTTCCTTAATATATATACCTACGTACACAAGATACCCTCATTACTTACTTCGCTACATCTAGTAAAGAGTTAGCTCCGCATTTACGTGTTTCCACATGCAAAATAAGAGTAATGTGTTTGAATTTGATTATAAAGATCCGGGTGGATTTATGGGCGGTTCGTTTGAAAGGGTGTGTATTTATTAAAATGCTAATTTTCTCCGCCGCCTCTGGATCCTCGCTATCGGGGGCCCGCACGCTTTGTGTACTGCTCGCAGATTTATTTCGTGTGGCTATCACCTACCAATGGTTCGCGGTGGCTACTCGAAAGCATCTTATTCGAGATAGTTCGAACGCTTTACGATAATATGCTATGTACCTGTTTTTTGCAGGCATTACTTTGAGCGTAAAATTCATGGTTAAGTTGTAAATGTTGCAATTGTGTCTATGTAAAGGACATAACGTTGTATAACAACTATCAAATAAGTAAAGCTTCCTATTTTACACCAGATACATATTAACATTTGTTTTAGCTCAATTTGCGGTTATTGTGGCCTTTATTAAAATAAAACAAATTCACGAGGATGGCGTTTCGTGGTTCATAACGTGATTGATTAAAAGAGAAATCGAAACATTTTTATAAAGAAACTAAAAGATTTTTAGAAAGGAACTAAAAGTACAAAAAACATCTGATGCGTTACTTACCTAATCACTTGATAGGTGCGTAGGTACTCTTGTTTTTATGTCGTACTCATGTTCGAGTATTACACAATTAATAATTGATAGATTGTTATGTATAACATCATAAATTATTGTGTGCGCTTTTTAAATATGGATTATCACGATTTGATGTGTGATCACGAAAAAATAGGTTAACTTAGTAAGAGTCCAAATACATAGCTCAAAGAATTAAGCGTACTACAGACGGGGTATCAGAACGCAAATTCAATCATGGTAGATTAGAGGACCCTTAATATTTTAATGCTTGACCACCGCCCGCTAACGGAGAATCGAACCCCCGAACGAATATATGTTATATAGCCATATATCTCATCTCGGCTAATTGGGGTCGCTTAATATGGCTTACCGACGTAAGTACGTAATTTATTTCCTTTTCCTGCAAGAGTACTTGTATGTTACGGTACGCTTGTATACTGCGGTAAGCTAATAACCTGAAATATATTAGGTAATGGATTCAAAATTACACAGTAAATTTTGTTAGCTTATTTTATAACAGTATCTCATACAGGTTCAGCTGCTACCTATAAATTCAAAGACATAAGTATTTAAATTATTATATATAACATTTAACATATATGGCCTATGTGGCCATATATGCCACAAAATACATATAAATGAATAAATTATGCTCCTAATACATAGTTACGTACCTATACTATATCCTTGTTATATGAAAATTAAAATTATATAAGGTATCTGTGAGGTAAGGTAAATGTTGCCATCTATGTAAGATTTTTAAAAATAGTAGAAAGAGTATAGTTCGACAGGTGGTATCTCCGTACCACCGCCACACCTATTTCTAGCGTGAATCAGTTCCTGTGTTTCGGTGGAAAGGTGTAGTTACTAGATCATTTTCATTTGAGGCGACCATCTCCGTCCTGAGGAGTAGCAACGCATCTGTGATTGACTTCAGATTAAACCCCGATTTTATATGAAGTTGCTTACAGATGTTCATATGCGGGAGTGGCCACTTATTACAGGCGACTGCATACTCATCTGTTACTTCAATCTTATAAAAAAGGAACGAATATTACAAACTACATTATTCGAGGTGACAGGCGAAATCTAACCATGAAGAACCTCAACATTGATTACACGTATCTATTTTTAATACTGTGTGAGTAATTAAAATGAACTCCTACTAAACTGTCTCGCGTCTGACAAAGCTATCGTATTCAAATAAGCGACCGCACAAAATCTGAGCAAGCGATCTCTACGCCTTTACGCTGACGTTAACAAAACAATTAAAAAGTCGATCATTGGCACCAATAGCAAGTACATTTACTCAACTGTATTTTAAACCTTAAATATATAGGATTGGGATTTTTAAATATGCTTCTTAGTTATTGGTTTTAAGGTACTCTGATGTGTCCTCGGGGCTACGCACGCGAACAACCAAGCGTCTCAATAAGGGTACAAAACAAAAACTAAACTTAAACTTCGTTTAACATGCAAATTTGAGAGTCGCCACGACAGAATGAGCGTCGATACTTAATTACTCCTTTAATCGTTCAATCTCCGTATTAAGGTGGGTGTTGCTTCGTAAATATTACTTCAAATGTAGAGCTGTTTCATCTGAATCTACCTTTATAATTATGACAGATGCGTTCGGTAATCTGTAATATCATTTTATAGTTTAATGAGTCGTTAATTTTATTAAGTACATGACATAGTACAATCGTTTTAGTCAGTATTGATCACAAGAATTAATTATCTTATATTAATTACCTCAGACGTAAACAGGTGTTACTGTATTTATTTGCTAACATTTTATATATAACGTGCTATTAACATATGATCTGAATAAGTAGGTTATACTGTTTACATACGTATAGTTGCGTTAATATAATTCGTTTAAACCTGTTATAGGCGCATAACATACATACTAATTATAGACTGTACGATTTGTAAATAAAATCACACGCGCCTTGTAGCAATTATAAGATCTTAATTAAAAATAATTACAATGTAAAGCAAAAGATTTACTCATTTTCATTTTATTAATTCGATCAAGGGAGTTAATAAATTATAAATTAGGTAGATACCTTATATTGGATATTCTTAAGTTTAATTATTATGTCAGCGTAAAAATCTCTAATTAAAATCAGATTAACGAAACGCGAGGTCTGGGTGTATCCCGATGTACTGATTTGTCTGTCCGGTTTCGCCTTTATTTTAATATAAGATTTGATTCAACAATTAATAAAGACATAGGTATCATTTTATAAGCTTTACGCATCTTAAATATACGAGGATAATAGAAAAGGTGATAATGAAGACAGCTGTTAAGATTGTTAAGTTCTAGCTGTGCCCTGCGATCGACAACCTGCGATTTAAAAACAGAATATTACTTGAAGTTGTAATAACTTTTTTTGGTAGTGCGTGTATTTTAATAAAATGAATACTTCATGTTTCTCTCATTTATGGACTATAAATATATGTTTAATGCGTTTGCAGGTACAGGCAGAACAAAATTTAAAAATATAAAAAAAAACCTTTATATTTTTTCTTACGTCCAAACTATCTTTTTGGAAGAATAATGCCCTGTTTATTAATTTTAACATGTACCTATAGTCATAGTATTCGCTATTTCAATATTTATGGGTAATAAGTAATTATGATAGTATAAGTGCACAATCCAGGCTCTTTATAAGCAGTGCCAGTAAGTCTCTAATAAATCCTACAGGTACAAGCTAAACTATGCCAGCTAGAGCTTCAATTCTGGGCCTAGGTAGATAACTAAATTAAGTAGTACCAAAACTGCGTGAGAAAGAAGCCTATGAGCAAACCTAATACTTGATACTCGTATCTTAGTTTTAACGTATGTCGCGTGCGGGAGAATGCGGAATGCTTATCAGATTTGCACACGTGACAACGCTACCGGTTACAAGTTTACAAACAGGATTTACTTATGTTGTAATATATGGGAAAAATTCGCAAAGGAATATATACGTGCTTTCTTAAGACATTCCCGGATAGGAGTATCATCTCGGATAACCCCACATAAATAATTTCAGGGTAAAGAGTAGCATTTAACTATATACTCTCTCATTAATTTACCTTATTCCATGAAAACAATCAAATCATTTTTTTTATAACAATGAAGTAGCAAACGAGCACGCAGTCCACCAAAAGGTAGGTAAGTGATTACCGCCGCCCATTACATGGCATCTGTAATCAACTTCATATAGAACAGAGATTCTATTTGTTGTCGATCACAGATGCGTTGCTACTCTCGAGGACAAAGATGGTCGCCTCATATATAAGAGAGCCGGAAACCACACCTTTCCACCGAAACGCAAGAATTGCTTCTCGCTAGAAATAGGTATGGCGGTGGTAATTTCCCGGTCGAACTACATTGATTCTACCACCTGGTAAATCGATCGTTATTAAAGTTGTTATTAATTTTATTCTCCACCTTGTCACTCTCACTTTGTTTCTATTTTATTTCTTTTTACTTCGCTTCTACTTAAATCTGTATCCTATTCGCTAGTTCAACATAAATAGTAAACAAACTTGCACAACTGAGTATGTAATGCAATTGATATGATTTATAACATCACACTGTAATCAGGCTCGCGAGTAACATCACGAAAACACAATTTCGCTATGATACCGTACAAAAAGGAGATTGAAACGAGTCTGAACGAATGTGGCATGTTCGTGTATCGAATTTTGCATAATGTTTTCTTCCTATCTTTATAAAGGAGCGTTGTTTGCGAAAGTTTATTCCGTTACGTAACAAAAAAAAGCGAATGTTAATAATAATTAAAGAGATGTTGCTGTACCTATTAATTTAAAACTGATCTATCGGGGCTGTTTTAATTTTTTTATGAATGTCTCATAATGAGCAAGTAAAAATTTAATTAATAAAACTTATGATAGTCTAAAAGTACAATAATATGTTTTTTTTTTTTATAAATATGAAGTAACAAACGAGCAAGCAGCCCACCTGATGGTAAGTGGTTACTGCCGCCCATGGACATTTGTAAGTGACTTCATATAAAACAGGGGTTCTACTACTACATTGGTTCAGTTCTTGCATATCGGTGGAAGGATGTGGTTACTGGCTCACTTTCATATCAGGCGACCATCTTAGTCCTATAAGTAGCAACGCTTCTGTAATTGACTTCAGGCAGAATCTCTGTTCTTTATGCCGTTGCTTACACATGTCCATGGAAGGCACTGACCACTTCCATTTAGCTAGACACCATGTTAGTTGGCTACTTGTAAATTATAAAAAAAATATATATTCGTGTTTCGAAAGTGGAATTCGGTAGATTAAACGAAGAACAAAGTAAAATATTTTCCTTGAAGTCATTGTTTTGCCAAGTATTATTTTAGCAGAAATCCATTCATAGCTTACATAATTACATTCATGACAGTGATTTTTTTTTTTATTTTCATTTACTCAATAAAATTCTAATAAGGATTTTTTAATTACTCCCTTAAAGTAATTCCTCCTGAGGAATTTCTCGAGCGCTATAGCAATGGTTGCTTTCCATCAGGCAGCACGTCTGCTTTTTCGCTGGATGTACATACTCTTATTGCTATTTTCGAAGGATAAAATGACCGTTTCATATAAAAGTGGTAGTAAAAAGATGGTAGAACTCGTTGTGGTCCAACTCCGGAAGCACCACTGCCACACCTATTTCTGCCTAACAACAGTGTTATGCGCCGCTGTGTTTAATTCTGAAGGGTGTAGTAAGGGACATTCATCCAAAGCGTTCCTACATAGTCCTCAGGAGTGGTAAAGCATCTGTCGCTAATGTTAGGTAAGTCTTGTGTCTAATGTGGGCTAGTGACCACTTAACATCAGGTGAACTGCATGCTCATTTGCCACTTCCATATTATAAAAAAGTGTGCCGGCAACCCTTCTACCGAATCGCAAGAACTCCTTTGCACTAAAAACACGAGTGTGATAGTACCTCCGAGATCGGCCCACACTTGTCCCATCATACAATTTTACGTGCTTATATAAAACTAAACAGGATTCTATTTAAAGGCTTGCAATTCACGACAAAAAGGTCTAATCTTAGCTATTTTAGAAAATAGACAAGATATAATGATGCCCTCCGCCCTTTGATCTCTCGCAAGATTAAGTATGTCCTATTTCCATTTAGAATGAGAGCATTACGTGGGGGCGTCGTTAAACGTTCAGCTGGCGTAGGTAGGGCCTAGAATGGTTAATGTCTGAGCTAAATTCTTCATCTAACTAAACATTTTTAAATCGAGTTAGTAGACGGGAAATCCATGTTATGCTAAGTAGCTTTGACCATCTTTATTTACCAATGATATAACGGAGAATTGAATAGTAAACGCAAGTATTGTTGACGGAAAAATAAGGACTATTTTCCCACTTCTACGGACACGTTTCTTCTGAGAGTGAGGGATCTAAGCCGTAGAACACCGTGCTATTCTTTGTTTTTGTTGTTTATGTTTTAAACTTTATCTGTAACAATTTATTTTACCTCTAACAAGATCAGCACTTGAACGTAACGAGATTCGATTTCCCAATACTTCAGGCAAATACCACGGTCTTCCGAGAAACAGCTGCAACTATTGATACAAAAATGTTATTGGCAAGGAACAGAAGAACTTTCCCACTATTTACCCAAAGGACTTACAACGATCGTTTTAAGCGTCAATCGCCCTACGCTACAAGCGTTGAGCGTTATTTAATAGTAAAAAGTCGTTCGACTGCGTCAGCAGGAGAGTAATGTTTTTCGAGCGTATGTATGTTTGTTTAAGCTAAGTTTAGCATTAAATTAAATATGTATTATTATAAACAAAAGTTTCGTTTTAATCAGTCGGGTTTTTTATCTTAATGTTTTTGACGATGTTACTAGTTCCTCTATTTGAAAGCGGCCTTTTTAAAAAATATATAGCCTATGTCACTGTGCATACTGAGATGATTTTAAGGATATTTCATACTTCACAATCCGTTAAGTTTTTGGGCTGTAGCGCGTGCCAAAGAAATGGATATAAATACAAACAAACATACATCTATACATACGCCTGAAAAACACTACCCTATTTCTGATACAGTCCGGTAATACCTAATGGACCACGATGTAGCTAGAGGATACCACGATGTAGATTTGAGGGTGTGAAAACGTTTATAAAGCTCGCATTTATGCTACGAGTAAATGTAACAAAAATTTAGTTCAACATTTTTTTAGGATACAATTGAATTCAGCAATGCATATTTGCTAAAAATTCTGACGGTTCGCTTCGAATGAATTGTGTTCGTATTTATACCAATTAAAAAGCATCAACAACAGATATAATTCGCTGTTACATGGTATGTATCTTGACAAAGAGCGAGGGTACTTCAGTGTTATCATGAACATCCACGGCCAGTATTGTGGCGCCCTCAACTTTA
Organism: Cecropterus toxeus; assembly: GCA_018249875.1. Lineage (NCBI taxonomy): Eukaryota > Metazoa > Arthropoda > Insecta > Lepidoptera > Hesperiidae > Cecropterus > Cecropterus toxeus. Next base: position 4,436 of record DWNE01000663.1, on the reverse strand, counting down.
TAAGAGAAGTAGTAATGATCAACGGCAATTTTGGCAAAGGGAGATCGGCCGCTAGGCTAGGTGATCATGCCTGGGTAGCGGCCGTGCTCCGACAGTTTCTGTTCGGAACTTGTATATATGCGCGATGTTTACAAAACTCCGATAGCGTGTTTTAGAATACAGTGAAGTCATCTCTTCATAAGCGGGAGGTCGCCACATTACCCCCTACTCAGACGGGAGGTCGATATAATCCGCAGTTGTGAAGTCTTCGCGCACAAGTGTCCCGTTTAGTCATCCTCTGTCTGCGGTGAGTCGAGATGTGAGGATGAAGCGAGGCCTTGTGATACCCTCTGTCCACGGTGAGTCGGGATTTGAGGGTGGAGCGAAGTGTGGAGGCAAGCAATGGCTGTTCAAGCCTGATCCACGAAGTCGCAGAAAGTAGCTGAATCCGGTACAGGAAGCGTTGTAATGATGCGCTGCGATGCACTTGATTAGCTCTTGTTGTGAGGCTGCTGTCCATCCAGGGAGTGAAGTTGCCACCATCGATGAGCTTCAGAAGGGTCGTATTCTCGTCGGGGTCACCACTTTAGCAAAGGGAGATCTCCCGCCAGGCTAGGTGATCATGCCTTGGGAGCGGCCGTGCTCCGACAGTCTGTGTTCGGAACTTGTAATATGCACAATGTTGAGAAAATTCCGATAGCGTGATTCAAAATACGGTGACGTCATCTCTTGATGACTAGTGAGAGGTCACCACAGACATTTTCACTATTATACTTTTTATAATAATGCAAATAGCAAACGAGCATGCAGTCGACCTGATTGTAAGTGGTCACTGCCACCCATGATTATCTATAATCAACACCAGATAAGATCTCTAAGCTGGGGTTAGCTACAGATGCGTTGCTACCCCTAAGGACTAAGTTGGAACGCCTTGGATAAGTATGACTCTCCTACCACACCCTTCGGGCCAGAATACGGCAGCGTATAATAAATAGCAGTGTTATTGTTTGGTGCCGAAATGTGGTCTTTTACTGTAGGCCGAAGGCTCAGAGTCGGTCAGCGTGCTATGGAGAGGGCTATGCTCGGAATTTTGCTACGAGACATGATTCGCAACGATGAAATCCGTAGGCGAACTAAGTTTACTGAACATAGCTTTTACAATAAGCAAGCTTAAATGGCAATGGGCCGGCCAAATCGCTCGAAGGACAGATAACCATAACAGATAACATAAAATGGGGAAGAAAAGTTCTCGAGTATCGACCACGTTTAGGCAAAAGGAGCACAGGTCGCCCCCCGACCAGGTGGACCGATGACCTAAAGAAGACAGCGGAGAACGGTTGGATCCAGAAGACACAGGAGCGGTTGGAGAGGCGCCGTTTCGGGTAGGCCTATGTCCAGCAGTGGACCTCGAAAAGCTGATGGATTGATGGATCGTTATTATTTGGCTGAAACGCAAAGACCACAAAGAGTTTAACCATTTTTAAAGCAATTTAATTAATAGCAAATACGGCGTTACCATCTTTAGTAGAATAACACCCAGTTTGATTGAACTGTACCGACGAATTACGTTTGTTTGCTGAAATAGAAGCGTTTGTGACGCGATATTGATCAAACCCCTTTGAATATTAGTTTCTACTTGTTATCGATAGAAATAGTTCATAAACAATATGAGAAATTCATAGGAGTCAATATTAGAAATTCTCAGAATGAGAGCTTTGTAATATATTAACTGTGTACTCCACGATTTCCGTAGTGTATTTTGGTTGTAAGTCTTAATTAAATGGGTTGAAATTGTATCTAAAATCTATTGATAGAGCACTCCAACGTTCTCCGTACCAACGTATTTGTGAACGAATCTCATTGCTTTCGCCTATAAAATCAATGTTGTGCACTGTTTTATTCTGGTTTGAATGGTGTGGTAAGGAGGCTGCAGCGCGTGGTAAAGAAATGGACATCCAAACCAGATATCTAAATTCATTAAACTTAGGTACTATCTGGCCCGGTCTGTCTGATCAAACTCGGAACAGGAACTGCAAGGTAACCATACAGCATCGCACGTCGTCTACGTTAATACTTCTATACAAATATGTAATTACACATTATGTAGGAAAATATTACCAACTGTGTCGTAGAAATAAACGAAGCATTAATCACGATTACCGCACTCAATTAAAACCACTTAATAAAAGACTCAGTCCCCGAAAAATGTCTGTAAAACGTTATTCACTAAGACCTACTTTGTCCTTGTCGTGTGAACAATTAAGTTGCGTGGGAGATTAAAAACTTTGACGAAACAATTCGGGAAATTTTTCGCTTCAGAAATAATTATTTCGTTGAGCACAATTCCCAAAAGTTCTACCGCAGAGCAAGTTTCTCTTTAAATCATTTGTAACAAAAATGGACGACATAAATGATCAATTGTTAAATATAAATTAAATGATTATTAGTCTTAATCTCACAGCTTGTAAACATTAAAAGCTCTCTTATATGACACAATTGCTAACAGATGAAATGAGACAGTAAACCAAAATTATAATCATAAAACTACCATTACAAAAAAATACTTAGGCTCTACGAACCAAAGTTACATACGACAAAATATATTTTAAAAAATCCAGCGAAAAAAAGATTTAAGTTTCAGTGAAAGGTGATTATTGGCTTACTTTCAAATGAGCCATCTTAGTAAACGCAAGCAGTAACGCATCTGTCACCGACTTCAGATAAATACCCCGTTCTATATTTGCTTCTTCAGTCTTATACGAGAAAGTGTTATAATTATAACAAGTACAATGCCTAAGGCACATGCAGCGAAGTAAATAGAGCATAAAAATTTCACGAGCCAAGGATCAAGTTTCTTACGCGAGTGGTTTTGGAGCGCATTAGCATGATGAAGCGCCAAGGACCACTAACGACATGTCCCTTAAGTTATCCCCGGGAATTGCGATGTTAGAGTAACGACCTTATTTAATATCCTAATAGCAAAATAAAACAAATTGCGTAATGGTCTCAAATAAAAAAAGTTTCGTCATAGCAATACGATACATGTAGCAATAAAAAATTGGATCATGATTCAAGATCATAATAAAAAAATGTAGCATTGCCGGGACCAAATTCTATATATGGGTCAAAATATAGGTAATAACAAAGCAAAATCCCATATCTGGAATCCACGTTTTGTGAAAATTGATGCTAGATTTATATAAAAGTTTAAAAATAGTTCTACCATTGGGCGATAATTTGAGAACTGAATGAAATGCGACACTTCGCTCGAAGTTCACTTTATAGGAGTTCTATTGTTGTAAAACTTTCCTCTTATAATATACACAAAGCTATACTTTCCCTTAGCTATTTATGATCCTATCTGACTATAAGCCTCCTGGAGGTTTTTGCCAATAGAAGCAGCTCTTAAACGCTTAACGCTTTCTAAACTCAGCCCCACAGTAGGATTTTCTCCTGTGTCGTGGGTGCCATGGACACACAAAGATAATAACTAATAAAATAATGCACAAACACCCAGACCCACAACAGAAATCTAAACTCATCATTCACATTTCTGTCTGGCCGGGGATCAAACCCGGGACCCACTCCGCGTCAGACCGGTATAGTGACCGCTCCGCCACTTTGGTCGACATAGAATCGACTACGAGATGTCCCGTTTTGGGCCAACATAAAAATGGTCACATTAGATATACTCTAAAAACAATATTGGTCCAGCCTAGTCCACATTGAGGGAAATTTCATTGAAATTTAGGTCCTTATCATGAATATTGTACGTGGAATTTAAGCGTCGTGGCTATACATTAATTACAACGCTAATGAGCTCTTATTTTAGTGAATAATGCTGCGCAAAGGTCGTTTTAATAATTTTGAATACTCAAATTTAGAATAACCAGCTTTCTAAAGGCTTTAAAGGCCTTGCGGCGGTTCCGCTCGCTTCTTTAAGCTCTATATGGCACTAAAAACTTTACATGGTTATTAATGTGTGAATAAGTGTGTATAAATGTGGTAGCGGGTATATGCATACATGCCTGCATGATGCAATTTAAGGAATTTTGAAATAATTACATTTTCCTTTTTTTAATATTGTCACGTAAACAAAACGACTGACTACCCATGCTTCATTTAATTTCATCATTGGCTTATGTTTTGAAATATTAATATAAATAAAAGGCTATTCCTACTCACTGACTGACATATCAAACCAAAGCCGAAACTACTGCATCTAGAAACTTGAAATTTGATACAGGGGTCCCTTTTATGATGTAAGTGATCGATAAGAAAAGATTTTTGGAAATTCAACCCCTAAGAGGTTAAAATATGATGAAGTTTATATGGAATTCTGCCATTTCTGGTCTGACAAGTATGAAAATAGGAATATAAGTTCTTGATTACAATTAAAAATGATTTGTTTAAGTGAAATTGACAAAATTCTTCCCGAAAGGGGTAAAATGGGGGGG
>DWNE01000662.1:0-26799 GCA_018249875.1 Cecropterus toxeus | reverse complement strand
GGTGATTAAAAATGACAAACTCGTCAAAACTAAATGATAAATGGTACATATTAAATTCAAATTAACTTTACTAACTTCTGTCCAATAACTTATACATTTCCAACAAACAAGAGGTAACTTAATCAATATTTAGAGGCTGGGATCATCCCATTCACTATTACAGGAAGGCCTGAGCCAGGAAAAATACAGCTCAAGAAAATCGGTGATCAGCACCAAATGACTTTGGACTCTAAGAAGCTATAACACCTACAGAAGACACAAACCCTCCGGAAGAGAGTCTCTGAATAAGAAAAGCTTATGCTATAATTCTCCAAGTAGGCGAAATGCAGTTAAGTTAAATGCTTTTAAGAAATCTATACACTATTCTCAGACATATTCTCACGATGTTATTCATTTGACATACTTGTTGACAATTTTGAATAAACACGTGAAATCAAAAAAAAATGGGTAGACCAATTTCGAAACCAGACATTTAGAAGTATAAACCCAACATTCATACAATAGTTCCATTACTTATGTATATGTAAAGGCTAAGGCTATGTTACTTACGATACAGTTTTATTGTCCCCTCGGTGTCCCCCAACGAATTCTTGGAAACACATTTGTAGGCACCGTAGTCCGACACTGTTACCCTTCGTAACGGCAACCGTAGCACCGATCGATATGATCCAGCGATCTTTAGGGGTTCTAAACCACCTCCTTAAATAAGGAAACAAAGGTTATTTACAGGGATTTACAAATATATCGACAAAATGGAAGATTGTTTAATTAAACTTTATGTCCCTTTCATTTTAAATTACGAAAACGTGTATTTTATTTTTTCTGATGAAAAATCTTAGTTTCCCTTTTACCTTATAATTCCATAAATTATTCCATAAATTTACCTTCTATTATTCATGATGGATATCGACTACAAATGAAATTATGTCGTAATCTTTATATGTGTGTATTTGTGTGTATACAAAATCTTTATTTAGTAAGCTGCTGTAAACCTCGGTACAACATCTTATTGGCCATGTTGGACAGTTGTTAATTTTAATCTCTAAAAAAAATTTTACGTCAATTCTACAGCGATTTATCGTCATATAATATATTCAGCAATGTTTTACATATCTGTTAGCTGTTCTTACCTTATGCAAAGTAACACAAAAAGTATAGAAATATTTTTCCGCTTGAAAATAACCTACACTTTGCTCTACATTTTGTAGCAAATGTAATAACCAGGTTTCAAGTTATAGTATTCCTTACACGGTCTTTGATATTTTGAATTCTACAACGTAATTTGTTCAGTTCTCGTACATTTTTTTTATGATAAGCTTTTACTTAACTTTACATTTATATTAATACATAAATGTAACATGTATACAAATCTTGTAAGGAAGATTTGAAACATTTCGCGGGAGAGGGAGATTCGAAAAATTTACATTTCTGGTTGGCACGTTTGGTTTGGATGACAATGCACGATCTACGATCTACGCACGGAGTACGTCTAAATTTGGCGGAGCTATTTTTATGCCCTCCATGATATGGGGATTACGAACGAATTTGTTAGAAATTACGACACCCAATATGACCATAACAACCATATGAATATAACAACCAATATTACTAAACGCTTGTTGTCAAAAACTTTTTAAACTAAAAATTTCATCTGTTTTCACGAAACTCTGTAATGTTGATGTATAGTAAACACTGTTTTTCCTTTTAAAATTTTAAATTTAGATTACCAAAGCAATTAACATCATTAAGAGGATACAAATATTGCTTCTCATTCTTTTAATAATGCTTATTTTAAAATACGTAAATACTTTTTTTTTTGTATTGTGGACGTCATTGACAATTTCAAAAACCCAGTTTTCGATGCAATTTATTTAATTGAGTTTACATACGTCTAATGTGTTACGATCAATTATTAAATATGAAGATATATTAACTGATAAATAAATATGTTATATATAGATATCGTTAGCGTATTATTATTACAGGCAACCATAATTTTTGATTGAATTTATAAATCTTAAGTACCGTAACTAAAATGTAGCATTCCTCTATTTGTGTTGGAATATGCATCTTATGATAATTTAAATGTATCTTAACTTATCATTCAAATACCTGATTAGCTCGAAACGACTAAAACTGTAATAAAAGCCTTCTACGCGCCTACGCCGTGCTTCACGTTCATTTACGTAGACTTCTTTCGCTACATCGTGTTCAAATATATTGTTAGCAAACCATTATTGGCCCACTGGATAAAAGCCTTCTCACAAAAAGAGAGGGGCTAAAGCCTTTATACGTTTTTTTTTGCCGTAAAAGTAAACGATAAGAAATTTTAATAAGCACGTATCTTAAAGATATTAATATATAGATTCATTTTTACTAATATTATAAATGCGGATGTAAGTTTGCTTATTAAGATTTCCCGCCAAAACCACTCAACCGATTATCATGAAACTTTGTACACATATTCACATAAGAGTCATTACAAAAACATAGGATATTTTTTATAAACAAAAAAAATACAGATATGATTGTTTTTTTTAGTTGTAAACGCGAGCGAAGCCGCGGGTAATAACTAATATAAAATAAATAAAAATGTAGTTTCTCACCAATAGGAACAATTTCACCGTTTTCTCGGCTCCAGTAGCTTACTGGCTTAGGATAGGCCTCGGTCTCGCACTCGAGGATGAGGTCAGAACCCAGCACCGCCCCCACCAGCTGATTACGTATTGTTATCACAGGCGGAACTGTCAATAAAAAAAGCGTATGTGTACTCACGCACGTAAAAAGTTATACTGCTTTAATTAATAAAAATATAAGCAGAAACAATTTGGTCGCAATTTTTTTACAAATGAAACCATCTGACTTGTTTTCCAAATTCGCCAAAAGAAGTGTATATTCAATTAGCTTAATTAAACTAAATGGGTTTTCCTGTCACGCGGGTTTTTATTCGATTGACGATCCACATGGGTACCATTTGCACTCATCTTTTCGTTGGTAGTTTTCCCGTGACACGTTGGCGCGTAAGTATCAGACAAACGTGATGCGTAGATCCACGCGACAGGAAAAAAGCCCGCATCTTAATTATTGCCAAAGGGCAAACTTTACTTATGACGATGAAGAAACAGATGAGGCAACTAGGAGGGAAGAAAATTTTAAGCTGCGATTTTAAAGGCTTCAATTGCACCATTTAAAAACTAAATATAACGACATTAGAAAGTTGTGTAAAATATAAATAGAGATACTCACATTCCACAGTGAGCATGATTCTCTTGCTGACGGTCGGCGGAACTCCATTAGAAGCAATACACAAATACGCCCCAGCATGCTGCCTGGTTACCCGAGAGATGTTTAACACGGGGCCTTCAAGTGATGTCACTGTAAGTAAACAAGGAATGAGACGAAAATAACAAATAAATTCTAATCACTATGAGAAGTCGCCGCGATTTGTGTGATTTTACAGAGTGCGACGCGAGGATGGGACCCACAAGATCAAAACAATGTAAGTATATGGTTGCACACTAATATGTTACTAGGCTATGGAAGATCTTGTTTTGATAAGCTTTATATATTATTACAAGGTTGTTTTTTTTTTAATTTTCAACTGTTAAATGAATTGTCTATATCTCGCAGTGATAGAGTTTATTATTACTTTATCTGTGACACTTAATTCAGCTATTGAATATGCATTAGGATATTATGTGGTTGTCAAATTAATATTCCTAAAATATGTATAACAATAATAAAGTATTCAAATAGAAGTTATTATAATTTCCATTAAATTCTAAATATAATAATTATAATTTCTAATTAAAAAAAATATTACTTCATGATGGTATTACTTTCGGTAATTAAAAATATGTTCGAGACTTCCAGTAATAATTATACAAATTTTATGTCTTCATAATATCAGTATATGTAGATAGTTAATTTCGTTTCAGGAGTAATTTATATAAAGAAGAAATGCTATAGTCAATTATAACTCGAGATAAAGTTTTGAAAAGTCCAGTTCTTCTATCAGTAACAGTTGATTAAACTTCCACTACTAAAGTTTCACCTTTTGAATTTTCAAATAAGTTCTCCTTTGCGAATCTAATTAATTAGTCTTTAAAGAATTGTTACGTCGTCATCTCACAGGACCTAAACTTTAATAAATTGAACAACAAAAGGGTTAGTATCAATATTATAAAAGTAATGCATGAGTTCAATCAATAAATCTATATTAAATTATTTTTATATAGTTTGCCATATAAAACGTTTATTGTAATTATTTAAAATTAATGCATGCGTGATCTGTAAAAGTTTGTAAATGCCTCGCTCATCTAAAGTTGCAAAGACGAAAGAATATGTATATTTCATGGTCATCATCATGGTTATGCTATGTTTCCTTTCATTTGTTATGTTCATTTTTAAATATACAATACAACATCTAAGTTCAGGTTCCCTTGGCATTATACCCCGTTTTTATACAGCCTTAATAGTGTAAAAACAATTTACTACTTTTCAAGTTTTCATACTTCGATTAGCTGATAATTTATATTAGTATGGTCAATCTACGATCTATTTGATAAAAATGCAGACATCCTGCATCGTGAAAATTTGTAATACAATGCGCTTTGTCAAGTGAATAGTTAGTTTGTATAATTGTAAGTTTACCTAGTCAATTCCGAAAAGTATTCAATTAATATGTTCAGCGGCGTACGTTTCTTGCGTAAAATATACTAATGTAATTATATTCGATAGGCTTTAACCTGTACTTAAACAGTATCATGTCGTATGAACGGTGTGTAAAGTAACAAAAATAGTTTCGTTTAAAAAGGACTCTAAACCAAATTTCGGTTCGTCGTACGGCTTCGGATCTCACCTTGTGCGCCGCCAACGGTAATCGCTTTGGAGTGTTCCCGTCGCCACGTGATCTGCGGATGTGGTGAGCCGGTCGCGGCGCAGGTGAGGCTGACTGAAGCCCCCTCGCGCACCGTCTGGTCCGTGCTTGTTCCCCGGTCTAGGATGTCCGGTGGTACTTGTGGACAAAAACTTCCATCACTTTACAAGATTAGAAGACATCAACATTAACGATTTGACTTCTATTGAATTCAATTTGTTCAGTATCAGACTGGCCGAAATACTGAATTTAAAAATGGTGAAATTCCAAAATATTGACGTTCTGTCATTACACTTTCACATACAGTCAAATTCTTTATTCGGTTATCATCACGAACAGTATATAATAAAATAACGTATTTGCATTATTTTATTTGACAATTATTGTTAGTAATTTATTTATTGTTATGTATTATATGTTAGTATATGTATTGTTATTAATTTTATTTGACAATTATTTTTATTATTTGTTAAATAATATTATAATCAATATAATTTAACCATTAATAACTATAATTGCATTCCATTTTAATTACAATAAAAATCTAATTTATTATGTACAAGAAACAACGCTTTTAAGAATAACATGATATTACTAACATATTATTTATATTTATATGGTAGTAATAGGGCAATTAAATATTTTTTATGTTTATCATTCAGAGAGAAAAGAGTATTTTTAAGTTATGTAGTAAGTAGATTACAATTGTGCTCATAATTATGGTGCTGAATGGTTTAATATTTTTAATCTTGTTAGGGATATAAGCATCTGTTATAGCCTTAGGTTCCCCCTTTTGGTTTTTAGCAAGAACTTTATTAAAACTGTAACGCCTTCATTATGTAACATGCAATTATATAATAAAAATGCCAATTTATGCATGATATTTTAGTTAAAGTTTAAAATTCTTGTAACTAAATATTGGCATTAAATCCAAATGCACTAGCAAAAGTCCGTGTCGAAAAAATATAACGAAACTGAATTGAACTGATTTTGATTTATCTCCGAGATACGAAAACTTGTCCAGAATAACAGAGGGATTTTATTTTCGGTGGCGTATATTAATTTAGCGTGCATTCAACGCTCTATACTCAAAATAAACAAGTGTAAAAAGTCGTACTACGAGTGTTGCTAGAACATTGTATATATTTTACCAATTTCATTTTATAACCTCACTTTTAAAGAAGTATTATTTCAATTAGAAATCAAAAAGATTTCTTAAAGTATAAAATCATACTTTAAGAAACCTTTTTGTTTTCTACTGACATACATACATGTCCATTTATTTAAACAAATGTCACTATTGATTAAATGTTTAAACAATTAATATTTTATTCATATGTAAACAAAAATGTCATAAAGTTATAAATGTTATTCGCTCAGCAAGTCCATGCTATTTTTTAAAACAGGGCTAAAAAGGGAAGTTTTAAAGTTTAGCGTGTCTGTGGCATCGTAGCTCTCAAACGGGTCGACCAATCTGAATAGGGTATTTTGTATTTGAATTCATTTCTAACCGAGAGTTTTAAAAACAGTATTTGTAAAAAAATGTTAAAAATAATTCAATCCGAAAATCTAGTTCCACAAACTTGAGGTCCCCGACGACGTTAAGTTATGATTATTTTGAATCATTACTGGTATTGTGAAATTTTGTAAGCTACTATGTATCTACCTTAATTTTTTTGCTTTCTATATATTTTTATGAGTCAGTGATTTTTAGATTTTTATCTATTCGGAAGGACCTTGGTGAGAACCAGGTTGCTGGCCCGTAGTGCTGTGTGATATATACAAAACGATCTAATCATGCGATGGCCAAGCTGATCTAATTAAAACGTAAAAGATTTAAATATTGATATTATAATAAGTTATGAAATAACTTAAGACAGAAGAATCCTTCATTAGGGACTAAAAAAAATTACCGACCTACCTACCTATGGATCTCACACCTTTTTAGGGTAGAAAAACTGAGCTGCGAAACTTGTTTTTTTACAGGATGTTTTGACGGCATATCTATATACACGATGTCAGAAACGAGCTGTGACAGACAAAAGTATTCTAGTATACACTGTGTTTTGAAAAATTACATTTTAATCTGACACGACTATGTCAGATTAAAATGTAATCTGTGTAAATATAAATGGAGCCTTAAGCCTTACCAACAACATCTAAGTATCCGAGTTGGCTCTTCATGGGATCCGTGTTAATCTGACACATATACCATCCTCTGTCAGATTCTCTCAGCTCCCGAATGTGGAGGAACCAAGTCCGCTGGTCGCTGTGAGTCACTCCAACTCTTCGACTTCTGGATATCACATGGGTGTGGATTGTAAGAATTGTCTGCGTGTCTACCCTCAGCCACGCCACCTGCATAAAATACATTAAATAAAAGCCAAAGATAGTTTAAGTTTTCGAAGTTGTAGAGATGGTAGAATATATAGTATAGAATGTATAGAAGCGTCCCAACATATTTCGGAGAGGTAGCAACGCAACTGTGTCCTGAGGTAGGATCTAATCTTAGCTAGGATTCATCACTGGCCAAGTATCTAAGGCGGCACTGATCGTCAGACTTATTTGACATATAAATAAATATATACCACGTATTAATTGGCATTGTCATTGAGTTAATTAATAATATTACATCATACTTTTTTTATACACGTGCAAATATTTGCTTAATTCTCGATAATCTGACATACAGACGAGCATGCAAACATCACTATTTCTTAACTAACGAAAATTGTAGCTTTTGCACCATAAGCAATATGAAAACGCATATGCTTCCAGGGACGTAATAGTTTTGAAAACACAAAAAGTACACTTGCAATAGACATTTGAAGGGAATAGCCGCCTTAAAATCGTTTTCATGTAGTCATTGTACATTAGGTAACCTTTACGCTAATTACGCTACGTTTAATCACCACACGGGTTATAATTTCGTTAAACTGTGAACCCCTTAACCAATTTTTCAAGAATAAGGTTAACAAATATATAACTTTTGGATAGTCATATGTATATTATTAAAATGGAATCTGATCTTACTAATACTATACATATATAACTCTATGAGGATGAATATGTGTTTTTTTCACGCAAAAACTACTGGTCGGAGTTCGTTTAAATTTGACACAGATTATTTATGAGGGATATATAAACATAGGATAGTCAGTACTGTGGTAAACGTGACCAAGGCAGACGAAGCCGCGGGAATAAGCTACGTATACTATAAAAGCTATGATTTACGAAAAGAACTTTATAACAGCAGTTGAAACCACGACAAACGTTCAACATTATGAACTTCATGGAACTGGGTGTGAGAATATGCACACTTCATTCGTAGAAAAGAGTTTCCATGAAGTAGATGTCATTGAGACAATTCCAAGTATACCTGTGCATTCTGACGAGCGGCTCATTAAAGGCTTGCCGTGAACGACCCTATGGAAAGTGGGCGCGACGGTAAAATACCACGTGCGCACTTACCACGTACTAATGTTCCTCGTAGAGAAATCTTCATATGTCGCGTGACCATGTATAGCGTGGTAGTAATATACAAAATGTGGCAAATTTTTACTTTTTGAATAAACTGTCAAAACCAATCGCTTTCTACACTCATAACGCCAGACTAGGATTTTCTCCTGTGCCGTGGGTGCCATGGACACACACAAAGACGAATACATTAACACCCAGACCCAAAACAGAAATCTAAATTTCGGGATCGAGCCCAGAACACACTGCGTGGTAGAGCGGTATGGTGATCACGTCGCCATGCGGGTTGTCAAATGAAGGGTGTTGAATACATAAAAAGACGCCGCTGCCCATTTCCTAGATTTTTTCTATTAGTCTCCACCTATAACATCCACGAAGAGAGCGAATAATGCTATTTAAGACCGACACCACCGGCACCCTACCCGTTATTGCCTTTTTGATGTGAAACATCTAGAAGGCACGTAAACCTGTTTGTTGACGTGGCCATGTTTACTTTTATTTATTTTAGCGCCATCTGTTACATATTTTGGGCACTATTTTAATTATACTATATATTTAACTCCTGTTACAATCTTATCTTTTATGCCTATTACTTGTACAAACGCGATGTTTCACATCTGCTAGACATCTCGTGACGGCTTATTTTTATAATACGGAAGTAGCAACAAGCACGCAGACCACCTTATGTTAAGTGGCCACTCCCGCCCATAGACATCTGTAATCAACTCCAGTAAGATCAGAGTCTTATCTGAAGTTAGCCAGAACACGTTGCCCCTTTGGACTAAGCGTATATCTCGCTTATTACATCCTTCAGACAAAAACATAGCAGCGTATACCAATGATGTTTTTAGGCGAAAAAAGGTGTGGCGGTGGTGCTTCCGGAGTCAAACTACAGAGGGTTCTACCATCCCCAATGTTGGCCCGCGTGGCGGAGCGGTCACCATACGGATCTGACACGCAGTGGATCCCGGGATCGATCCCCGGCCAGACTGAAATGTGAATGATGTTAGATTTCTGTTCTGGGTCTGGATGTTTGGGTATTTATATTTGTGTGTCCATGGCACCCACGACACAGGAGAATGCTACTGTGGGGCTATGAGTGTAGAAAACGTTTAGCGTTTATCTCCAAATAAATATTACTATCACATCGGCTGATTTAATGTGCAAAACTTGTCAATATTCAATCTGCAATTTAAAGATTATTCTTGTCGAATAAACTACCTTAGCGGGGTTGTATTCCAATTAAGATTGGCAGTAGATCCAGTAAAGAGCCCTCTTTCGGAAATGACAGTTAAACGTACAAATAAACTACCCGTTAATTTTAGAGCTTCACTCAATCGCATTAAAGCTGTTATTGATTATCATGTCATTATACAAAATTAATTAAAAAAAATTGTAAGATTTTAAAGTTCTACCTCACAGGGAAATTGACAAATTCTTCAAATACTTTAAATACCTCTTCTAAAATATCTTTATTATTTTTAGTAGAGGATTACCTTTTTAGGTAGAGAATATAAAATATATAATTCCTATTTTTAAAGCAAATGGAATGTCAGCATAAAATACATTAGGCATTAAAATATTCTAATAATATTTTTAGACCATATCATAATATCGCAAATCCACTCAAGATCCTTTGGAACATGCTTAGTGAGTCTGCGATGACATGTGTCCAAATGGGTATATCGTTTTTTAAGGACTACTGCGCCACACATGTTAAAAACTTAATTGAAAATGATATTTGATAAAAAATATTTGTATTACGTATTATTTTTTCACCGTTAATTGTCATGTGATATTAATAGTAATCAAATATAAACAATAGGTAACTAATTCTCTTTTTCATTATTATATTATACACACATACATATAGTATACAAACTGGAGACAATAAACACGGTATTATCATTTATAACCAATAATAAATATCAATTTACAAGAAAAAAAGTCGTAGTAAAACCAAGTCGGTTCATTTATTCATTACCTACCTATGTGAGCATGTATGTAACGTTTACATAAATGATCAGGCACGAATTTAATTAACTTAAACATTTTATAGTAAGCTAATCAATATATGACGTCTCATATCTCGCTTATGAATCTATATGCATTAAAATAAACGTCTTTATCAAAGAGTTTTATCGACCTAAAAGACGGTAAAAAGGCCTTTCTATACGAAGAAACATAAGTATGCAGTCGCTAAAATGCGTTAAAGTCGGTGAAAGAAATATCCTATTAATGAGAATTTGCCGCCTTTTAGAAAGGCTTCGGTGGATACATAATTTCGTAGGAGTCATAATAAAAAATCATATACTCAAGTTAATACTTAAGTAGTGAAGACGTAATAGTCTGCCTATTTCTAAAATTCGCTCGTTCTCTGTAAGGTCACGGATGGACTTAAATAGTTAATGCCACAATACCTTGCCAGGTGGTAGAACCAATGTAGTTCGACTGGAGAAATACCACCGCCACGCCTATTTCTACCGTGAAGCAGTTCTTGCGTTTCGGGGGGTTAAGAGTGTGGTTGCCGGCTCACTTTTATATGAGGCGAACATCTCAGTCCTCTGAACAGTCAGTAGCAACGCATCTGTGAGACTTCATATAGGACCACTATTCTATATGAAGTTGTTTACAAATGTCCATGGACGGCAGTAACCATTTACCATCAGGTGGGCTGCTTGCTGGTTTGCTAGTTCATGTTTATAAAAACCTCCTTCACCACATTTTTCAAACTAGTAATATTGTTACAATCATTAAAACTTAAATCCCGACTGCTTTAAAGGTTTCTTTATGGATCATAGTGATATATTCAGTATAACGCTTTATATGAGTTATTGTCAAAATAGTTTAGTCATAGTTATTTAAAAAAATATATAACCTATGTCACTCTGCAAACTGAGAAGTTCCTAACGATATGTCGTACGTCACATTCCATCAAGCCGTTTGGGTTGTAGTGCGTGCCAAAGAAACGTACATACATACAAACATACATACGCTTGAAAAACATTACCCTCCTACTG
This sequence comes from Cecropterus toxeus, assembly GCA_018249875.1. Taxonomy (NCBI): domain Eukaryota; kingdom Metazoa; phylum Arthropoda; class Insecta; order Lepidoptera; family Hesperiidae; genus Cecropterus; species Cecropterus toxeus. The sequence continues at coordinate 15,423 of DWNE01000662.1, read as the reverse complement.
ACGCAGTCGGATAATAAGAATCTCGTATTTCACACAAATAAGGATGTCGTTCTTAATTACTTCTTATCACAAACGCAGATAACAACAAAAAAACGCAATAGGAAAGATAGTGCTGCCCTCGCAATCAATCCACAAACACTACTCTTTAAGTAAACCGTATTTGCAATATTTCATTTCTCATCTCAATAATATGTTAGAGCCTGTGCTCTTACGTAACGCTATTCCTTCTACTCGTTATTTACTCTCGCATCGATGGAAATAAGCTACTCGTAATAAACGTCTGAATTTGACAACATGAAAATATTTACGTTTGATACGAACTCATTTTTACCTGAAATAACCTCTAAATAAATATAACGTCGCCAAGCATAATGCTCTCATAATGGGAGCTATTTTTAACCCTTAGTCCAGCGCGGTGGACTTAATTGGTAAATTTCTGTAAACTTTATGAACTATCGTTTAAGAACTCACAGGCATGTGAACTTTCTCTGAACATTTTCCTCCACTGTTTTGCAACGATATTTAATTTCTAATACGTACATAAATTCGAAATTCAGTGCGTCCCTGTGTGCTGTCCTGTCCCTGTGTGTCATTCGACTCTTACAAACCCGATTGAGATACCGAGGTTTAACTACTAGGCTATCTCTACTCATTTTGTAAATAAATATATCCTCTTATAAAAATAGTCGAAGTTTGCAATCCCAAATAAGATAAGATTTCCACATTGAAAATAGCGAGATAATCGTGCGTTTTTCATTTGGAACGAACTACAACTACGACTAGATCATTTTATTATATCTTTTTAAAAATTGGAGTAGCAAACGAGCATGCATGGAGACCATTTCTGGGCAAAAGGAGTACAGGCCGCTCTCCGACTAGGTGAACTGATGACCTGAAGAAGACGGCGGACTACCGCTCATTCAGATGGCACACGACCGGTCAGAGTGGCGCGGAGTAGTCGGAGGCCTACGTCCAGCAGTGCACTTTAAAGGGCTAATAGGATGGATGGAAGGATGGAAACGAGAATGCAGTCCACCTGTTGGTAAGTGGCTCCTGCTGCCGGAGAGGATTAAAGTTTTACGCGAGGTTGACCACGGACATGTTGCTGCTCCAGAGGACTAAGTTAGGGATGCCTCTGATAAGTATGTCCCTTACCACACTCTTCAGACCGAAAGACTGCTGTTATTAGGCAGAAGTAGGTGTGGCGGTGGACCTTCTGGAGTCGAAGAACAAAGAGTTATGCCACCTTCTAACATCATAACATAGATCAATGACAGTGCTGATTCCTAAAGGAGAATGTAGTTATCATAAGTTATGAAGAGGCAAGGAGCACGAATAATATCGTAATCAATTTACAACATACAGTCTGCTATACTCTAAAATACTATACAAGGCACACATTAATCAATCACGCCCTTCCAAAATCGTATTCAATAGCCTAGTTTTCAGATAATACGGCTCAGCGCCGAATATTTTTAGATCTTATAAAATAAACATGAAAGCTATAATGATGCTGGAATCTGTATTTTATATGAGATGCCGCCAACGGGCACGTCCGTTAAAGTAATTACTATTAAAATAATTGTTATTTATGCCGAACGTATGAATGTTGTAAAAATCTTTATAGTTCGACTACAGGGGTACCTCCGCCACATCTATTTCTACAACGTTACTACCAACAGGCGGTATGATCATTGCTACTTGTGTAATTAAAAAAACAGATATTTTAAAACGTACCATACGTTAAAATCATTAAAACAAAAAACCCGACTGCTTAAAACGATTTTTTGTCCATTTTAATTTAACGCTTATAGATGATTTTTTTTCAAAACTGTCCGATAAGAGTATTCTGATATATAGATGTTTTAGATTGGTCTATTTAATAGCTTTAATTTCATACCCATTTTGTCGTAATACTAATCAAATTTGTCCCTCCCCCTCCTTTTTCCTTCATTTCCCATTAGTTTGGGTTGTAGCGCGTGCCAACGAAATGGATATACATACAAACAAAAATACATACATACATATGCTCGAAAAACATTACCAAAATACTATGTTAACTCAGTTTTTTTTAAATATCTAATGACATGAAATATAATTACTGTTGGATTGTATAGTTTTAGAAAGATACATTTAACATATGAAATGATGTGTCAGCAATTAAGCGAAATCGAGCCTGTTTAGTCTTTCGTAAGTGATGGTTAGTGGCTTAGTGCTAAATTTTCATGAGCGTTTTCGTGATCCGGCACCCCATTAAGGGGTCGGTCTCGGTTGTTATCATTAGGTAACAGTCGTTAAACCTTGTCGGAAACCGTGGGACGGTTTGAAAACTTCCGACAGGCCGCTTGGCCAAAAACTGATGTTTACTGCATTAGAATGAAACACCTATCCACACCTTGATGAAGGTGGGTTATGGCTCCATACTATGATTCGCCCTAAAAAGAAACCCGTGTATATTGAAGTTATAATTAAAAACTTTTAACTGTTTAGTTTTTCATAGTTGAAGTTATTAATGCTTTATGGTTATACGAAGACAATTCGCGCAATACGTTTTATTGTTATTTCAACCTGATACATTCGTCTAGTGTTCACATAATGGTCACAATTGCAACAGTTTTATAAATAAATACTAATACTAATAGGAAAGTTCGTGAAAGTTTCCAAAAATCTAGGTAAATTTATTGAAGTAAATTGGCTTATTTGTCCTTTATACAGGGTAAAATTCAAGTGGGCGTTCATGGCCAAACCCGAGAGGATAAAGAATAGCGAATCCCGGCTAGAAAAATGGATTCTTTAATTCTAATTATAAAGAATTATTTAAATTAGTCCCGTAGGTAACTTCTGCGTGCATTTTTTGCTTTACCTATTTTTGGTTTCATCCTTGGTCGCCCACTACAGACCTTCCCACTATATAGAGATACTTAATTTATTCATTTTTTAATTTTATGTCGTTGCTATTTATATATTTCACTTTGTGTAATCTTGTGATGTTATCTCTAGGTGGTAGAACCAATGTAGTTCGACCGGGGAAGTACCACCACCACACTTATTTCTAGCGTGAAGCAGTTCTTGCGTGGTGTTTACCGGCTTATTTATATACGAGGTGACCATCTTAGTCTTCGGGAGTAGCAATGCATCTGTGATCGACTTAAATAGAACTCCCGTTCTATATGAAGTTGCTTACAGATGTCCATGGGTGGCAGTAACCACTTACCATCAGGTGGCCTGTATGCTCGTTTGCGACTTCATTCTTATAAAAAAACACAATTAATTAATAATTGGATACTATAAGGCACAAGGAATATTAATTTAGTACCTATTTTTTGAGCAGACTGTTTCTTTGCTAACTTAATTCGCTCCACTATCGCCGGATTAAACCACATTTACGACAAACCGTCTATACATTGTAGCAGAATTTCCGGAGGTACAAATAACTTTCACATAACGTCTTGTAAGCTGACGTATTACTTCACAGCCAACAACAGCTAAGTTTCAAGTAGTTTGTATGCACATAATCTGTATTCGCTACCGTTCAACATGCTGTTTAAAATCTTGCAGCGAGATTCTCTTAACGTGTTGCCCTAAGCTAGCAAAGAAAGATAAACTACGGATATTAAGGCTCCAGCGATGTTTAACTCTATAAATTTGCATACTTTACGCAAATCAGGTCAAAAGATACATAGATTATTTTGATTAATTACTGTAGCTTAGGAACATGAACTAAATAGTATTAGATTAATTTCATTACTAGGGGCGTGTACACACGTGAAATAATACATTTGCACTAACAGAAATGTTGTAGTTTCAACTAATACCTTAATTGTTACAAGTACTCGTTAAAATAACAACACTTATGCGAAACGTTTTAATAACATTGCAATATGTTTAGGTAGAACATAATTATACATCACGAATTTGTACATCGTCAACCCATTATTGTCTCACTGCTGGGCACGGGTCTTCTCTCAGAATGAGAAAGTTTCAGGCCATAGTCCACCGCGCTGGCCAAGTGCGAATTGGTAGACTTCACACATACTTTAAGAACTCTTTTTTTAGAGAACTCTCAGATGTGCAGGTTTCCTCGCGATGTTTACCTTCACCGTAAGGCAGTAATAATTAAATTCTAATGCGCACATCATTTTACAAAAATCAGTGGTCCGTGCCTGGGATTTGAACCTCAGCCCCTCGATTGAGAAGCCAAGTTTTAAGCATGAGGCTATCATTGCTCAGGAATTTGTACATCACTCGTTAACCTTAGATAATTACAAGTGCAGTATTAAGTAGTATTGTATAAACTCCAACGCCTTGGTAATTCCTGGCCGGTGTTGTGAATATACATAGCATGTAGAACTTTTCTCCATCTCTTACAGCAACCTATCGATCGACTTTAGAATAGATCGTTCCTCTTCTTACAAAACAAACTTGCAAAAATAATAACAATTCAATCATCGTATAGGAGATCTCCTATACGTTCCGCGAAAGCGACACCATTACGACCTACAGACTTTTAGTTTGACGTGTACGAGAGTAAATTTTAATTGGGATAAAAAATATCTAACCAACAGTTACCAATTAGAACAACGTAGCGTACAATGTTACTTTACCGATTACTTCTATTATCAATAAAAATAACAAATTAATGTAAGTAAAACTCTTAAAGGTTATTAGGCCAATGCTTTTCTTGAAAACCGCGATGATATGATGATAGTGTATGATAAATGCATAAATTGCAAGATTCTTGTTATGAGAACATCATTACGTTTCACTACTATACTTAGAAAACCCTTCCATCTGGAATGAATAATAAATGTTATCTACACTATAATTTCATTAAAAATGCAATATTTTATACTCAAATATTAACGTATGTAAACCTTAACAAAACATAAAGGCTATTATTTTTTTTGCTTATTCGTATGTTTATACGAACTTATCTGGGATTTCACTGAACAGATTTGAACGAAACTTCCATATCAAATATTTTACACAAAATTGTTTCATTGAAATTCCGTGTGTTTGCATCAACTATGGGAAATCACGTAAAAAAGCCAATCGAAATACCTACATTTATTAGTCAATACGTATCGGTTATAAGTGTTTAATAAAAAAATATTACCAAATAAATCATTAGCATAGTTTTGGTTTGACTGTTTATTTATTAAACTTAATAAATATAGTAATATAATTTCACCAATAACTTATTTCCTTCGAATAAACAAAGGTCTTACTTTTAAATAAAGTAAATTTACTATACCTTTAAACTAGTAGATAAATATACAGTCGAATGTACATAGTTTTGACGACAGTCATGTAGGTGGGTAGTAAGTTCGTTTGCTTATTCATTACCCTACAATTTAGGTAGTTATGCAAAGTAGACTCCACGGCATAGTCCTTCACCGCTAGGTTAGTAGTACATCGGTAAAAGATTTCAAGTATTGCCTACTTATGGTTAAATAGTCGTATAACAGGGCGTTACGATATATAAAATACTTGGTAAACTATAGAGTTATATTATAGAGGTAGCAAACGATCATACAATCGACCTGATGATATATAGCATCTACCACCTTTACATATCTATACAATCATAGATTGGATTAGGATTTGGGGTCTATGTTGGAAGCCAGCGATTTCATGTCTTTCTTATTAAACCCATCAAACTATAACATGGAGAATAAATGCTAAGTAGAGATAAATGTGTTGGAAGTATGTTCGTAGGCAAACCACAAAAGTTGTGAAACATCATATCTTTTAAAACTATAACTTAATTATTTTTAATTACAATTTAATAAACAGTGAAAAAACATGTTTTTTTGGCCACCAAATTTTTGTTGTAAGGTTTTCGGTCTTTTTAACTTTATATCCGTCGTTTGAATGTTACCTTTAATGGTGAAGGATAATACTGTGACGATACAAACACACGTCTTAGAGTTCTTTAAAAAACTAGCCTTCATAGAACACTTGATTGATGATTTACATATTTGTGTAAATCATCGGGTTCGTGCGAGTAATACGTATAAAAAACAATATTGTGACAAGAGCTAAATAAATAGCATAATGAAAATAACGCCATCTGTGGACAGTATCTCGCACTAAGTGAAACTAACACTGAAGCACGCTTAGTTTTGTTCAATACTTAATAGTTCTGACAATGTATGGCGCAAATAGTCAAGTAAATAAAGGTAAGCATCGCCACGCAAAAAGTCAGGTTTACCTGCGCCGTAAATGTTTCACATCCAAAATATGTATGAAGTTTAATAATGTACACTTGGCCAGCATGGTGGACTATGAGCTAAACGACCATCATTCTGAGAGGAGAACGTCCTCGAGAGCGAGCCAGTAATGTGTTGACGACGTACAATGTACACTTACTGTTTCAAGTTTCACAAGTAACAACGCATCTGTGACTCACGTCACACAGCGAAGTGCTCTCTGACTTTGAACTTAGTTACACATGTGAGGTTTATACCATTTTCTGAGATATAGCGGTAGTGGAATAAATTTCAGCTTGCTATGTTGTATCACCAACCCAAACTGTCCAAATACTGGACTGACTATAGAGTGGTTTTTAGCCCATAGTCCATTGTACAGGTAAATCCGTATTGGTATCGTACAGTCCACATATCCTTAAACATTTATTTTTAACGATCTCTGCGACGTGTATATTTATTATTTTTTAGTACACCGTTATAGCGAAATGTAGCTACATATATGATACAATCATAACTTTGAAAATCAGAGATCGTACTATCGTGGTCTATTTGAGACGCCGAGTTATAAACATTGGGCTATCACTGACATGTGAGTGTTTTACATGTTACATGCTTATTACAAATCATTTTTTTTTTTATAAGAATGAAATAGCAAACTAGCAAGCAGCCCACCTGATGGTAAGTGGTTACTGCCACCCATGGACACCTGTGAGCAACTTCATATAGAACAGGGGTTCTATCTGAAGTCGATCCCAGATGCGTTGCTACTCCCGAGGCCAAGAAGGTCACTTCATATATAAGTGAGCCGGCAACCACACTTTTCCACCGAAACGCAAGAACTGCTTCACGCTAGAAATAATGTGACGGTGGTACTTTCCCAGTCGAACTACTTTGGTTCCAAAATCTCCTAAATTCTTTGCTGTTTATGGGTGGCAGTCGCCATATTCCGTCCAATGAATTGTATGATTGCTTGTTACTTAATAAATGAAAAAATAATATATCTAAACGTATTTACGTGACTTGTTGTGACGCTAATCAGGCTTCATCGTTTGACCTCCGCTTGGATTGGAACATTTTACTTAAATAATAAGGCTTAACTTCACGCTATATTAACTATTTTTACGTTTAAGGCTTTATTAAGGTTATTTTATTTCAGATTGAAAGAAAATAATAAAAATATAATACATAGTACATATAAAACGTGTACCATAGTACCTAAGAGACACGCATAAAAACGCACGCATAATATAACCGTTTCAAAACGATTTACTTTTTTAAGCATTTCAACAGAGTACTTAAAACAAAAATATAAGAACAAAACAAAAATAGAATAGAAGAACATTTTGACATGATTTTCATATGAGTAGAAAGTCCTACACAGGGTACCTTTTAACAGCGAGTACAATAAAATAGATAGAAATAGGGTTCCCGTGTAAAAAATAAAAAGCCGTACACGGGGTTATGCGCACTTGCGGACCCGCGACCGGAAGCTCGTATAAAATATATTGGAATATGACAACGCCGCTCGTATCGGTACATTTTATAAAAAAAAAAACTATAGTCTTTTTCAAACGAGCCCTACAAAATAATGATATAGTTATTATTCGGCCATTAGCCTTCAAAACTTCACGGCAAACACAGATCTTCTATGGATTTAGGGGCTTTGTTGTAGTAACGGCTCTTGCATGTTCGTGTTATGACAGAAATAGTTTAGTATCTTCGTAAAGGCACGTAGCTGTCCTAATCAATAGTCGTTTCCTTTTTGTGAATGCAGTCCACCTAATGGAAAATGATTTCTACCGTACATGGCTACATTTATTCAGGAAAATAAATACTAGATAATAAAATTTAGATATATTATAAAAAAACAAGCTTTTTAATGTCTTAATTTTTCGTATTCTTCCAAAATCCCACTTATTTTACGCTTGTATCATGGAGTCACTAATAAAGAAGTAGTCCGTCATTTTGGGCCATCAGCCATATTGGATTTAATGTCACTAAGCTAATCACGTTTTACCTAAAACAAACGTGTAATCAAAATCGGTTGAAAGTGGTTTCAAATTCAGTTGCACTATCTGTAAACGAGCTTAAATACGTGAATTTAAACACAAGCTCGTAATAATATTAATGTTGTATATTAAGTTTACGTTGGCCTTACCCGCGAGGCAGTAAAAGTTGTAAACGGCACGTAGGGACAGTATGCGATACGCCACTTATCTGTAAACGCTTACAGATACATACAAATAAAACAATATTTGTACGTAAGAACGAAGATGAATTAAATATATCGAGGTTGTATACACTTAATTTATGATGACCAAATATAAAGGAAATTATTAAATAGTTTTGCTTTTTTTACTATTTATTTTACAGTGATCTTTCATTATGGCTAAATGCAAAATGTTCAATAATTTTGTAGCTATTTGGAAAGAAACTATCAGGTAGTAGAATCCCTGTAGTTCGACCGGGAGGTAGGTACCACCGCCTTATCAATCTTTAGCATGAAGCAATTCTTACGTTTCGAGGGAAGTTGTGTGGTTGCCAGCTCACATATATATGTTGCGACCATCTTAGTCCTCGGGAGTAGCAGCGCATCGGCGATCGACTCCAGATAGAACCCCTGTTTAATACAAAGTTGCTTACAGATGTCCATGGGCGGCAGTAACCACTAACCATTAGATGGACGCCATCCTCGTTTGCTAATTCAGTTTATTAAAAAAAACTAAACTTCCCGTAAGACTAGTTAGTGTGATACAGAGCACAATAGACGATGTCCCGTTCGCTCTTTTTATTGCTCCATGGGTAAGAGTTCTTAAATAAAATAAAATAAAATAAAAATAATTAAACGCTTTGTACACTCATAGCCCCACACTACAATTTCCTGTGTCGTGGGTGCCATGGATACACACGTACAAAGACGAATAGACAAGCACTCAGACCCAGAACATATGGCTAAATTCATCATTCAGATGTCTGCCTGGCCAGGGATCGAGCCCGGAACCCACTGCCTGACAGACCGGTGTGGTGACCGCTCCGCCAAGCGGGTTGTCAAATATACCGACATAGGTTTTGGTTTAATCTAAAAAACGTTACTATTACAAATAAACTACGTTAATGTAACAAGAAATATGGGCATTGATAGGCATATAAATGACGTGTGTACACGCCACTAATAAGAATTAATACGGTAGACAGAGTAATGTAGAGTATCTGGAGCATCGCAGTAATTTATTTATTATTTATAGAACGCATTCAACTCTTTATGGTACAACTACAACATAATGTAGTAGTAGGGGTATCTTATATCTATGGTGGTTATAAAAATGCTACAATTGTACCATGAAAATAAGTTATCTTAATTCTAATCACAAACGCTACGTTTGTAAACACGACATTCATGCATTCAAGTTGTAACTATGTCTAAAGAGAACCGTAACATATAATTCTATTACCACCATTTACCAGGGGGTAGAACCATTGTAGTTCGACCGGAGAAGTACACCGCCACACCTATTTCTAACGTGAAGCAGTTCTTGGAAGGGTGTGATTGCCGGCTTGCTTATATATAAGGCGACCACCCTAGTCCTCAGGAGTAGCAAGGCATCCGTGACCGATTTCAGATAGATTCCCTGTTCTACAGGAAGTTGCTTACAGATTTCCACGGGCGGCAGTAACCACTTACCATCAGGTTGACTGCATGCTCGTTTGCTTCGTTTTTATAAAAAAAAATCCCACTGCTAGACAGGTCTCTAATTTGTCCTAGAGGTTCATACTTATATTAAAGACAAAGTAGCTTACCAGTTATCCTAAGAACGTAATTATAAAAATATTTTTTACTTATTTCATAGTTTTTTACACGCTGTTTTTACGTAGTCGCGTTTGAGATTTGAGACTTTTCATTACCTTATACGATGATAGGTTGTGAACTGTGCACGCTAAGATAGCTTCGCGGCCAAGTGGCGCCGTCACGTTGGTGATGGGCCCGCTAAAGCCAGGCTCATCTGCAACAAGGTAAATACAATTATAATGATAAAAATTGAATACATATTTATCATGTATCAATATTGATGATGTTCGACCTCTTCAATAGTTCAATTCTGGAGGCTCCGTCGCCTCTATTACTACCTAATATCAGCGATGATAAGCGTTGCTATGTTCTGGTTTAAAGGGTAACAAAACAAAAACACGCTTTCTACACTCATAGCCCTACCCTAGGATTTTCTCCTGTGTCTTGGGTGCCATGGACACATAAAGACGAACGAAGACGAATAAAGAGGAACGAAGAAATCTAAATTTATATTATATCTTAAAATACGGTACAAAAGACGGACAATGTTAGAAACAGAAATAACTAGTAGTATGTTATAAAGGAAATAAATATCATAAAAAAATACATCTAGGAATGAAAATAAAAATACGATTTTTTACTATTTACTTTTACGCACTCCTTGCCCCCAGTTGCCGCTGGACATATTTAAGCATTACAACTAAAGAGCAGCCACGAATAAGTTGTTTATAGACTAAAATTACTAGGACAACAACACAAGAGGAGGCCTAGCTCTACCAGTTGATCTTTCCCTTCTCATGACTGAGTTTTGAAAAAGATGTAGCCACGTAGAATCACGCATTAACATATCAGCTATCATATTACTGGGTTATATTAGAATAATGCATATACTATCAACACATAGGTGATCTGATGATAGAAGTTAAATTCGTTATATGTGTAATCTTTCAAAGTTCTCAAAAAATGCCTAACTTAACAGAGGCTTCAAATTTTACATTATATGTTTTTTTTTTTTATTTAAACGGGGCAGCGTAGTAATAATAAGCGTAATAGATTATTGATAATTCCGATTTTTTTTTGTTACGAGAGATATTTATAACAAGTCTGTTCACGTATTAAATTAGATGAAAAAGACGACAATCTAATTATTTTGGTGTATTACCAAGTACTTAAATGAACAAATAAAAAAAACTGTTTAGAAAACTGTTATTTGGTCTATTACCAAGTACTTAAATGAAAAAAAAAACTGTTATTTTTAAATTATATTTAAATTTCACCGTTATTGCCATAGGTAATTAAGGGGCTGTCGAGGTCTATCCTCGACAGCCCCAGAGAATAAAGCGCGGCGACCTTCTACAAATCAATTACGTTGGATATTTACAAAGTTAAAGATAATAAACAGGAAAGTAAAAACAACAACATAGATAACAGGGAGCACGCAGCTACAAACCAAAAATTTGAATACCTAATTAAATTACATAGCTGTGACTCCCGCAGATGTTTTGATACCTTCCTTCATACATTGCTATGTACCAAATTAGTTTGAATGGAGATAATTAAGGTTATTGTGTTAGGAATGAGTGCTTTATCATGAAAGGTACATTCGCAATTTGAACATTTAAACAGTCAGGAATGTAAATTTTACATTAATATACTTATTACTCCTAAATGTTCTTTAACAATATATTGAAATGTAGTACTCGGTTTTAATTCATTGAAACCAATTCTATTCCTGCCGAGTGGCTGCTGGCGGTATAGAGCTGTTCTGGTTTGAAGGATTTGTATGAAGGAAAGGTACATACAATTTTCCACGTTTTCCATTTTCCATGAATCTATTTAAAGTAAATACTCTTGTTTTAGTAATATTTGATAACGGATATTAATAGATATATCACAGACTATCTGTGCCCCGCGGTTATACCGGTTACTACACGGAAAATCAAACAAACAAACAAAGGGTAATGTTATATAGCCTTTAGCCTTCTTCAATGAATAGACTATTCAACACAAAAATATTTTTTCAATTTGAATCAGTAGTTCCTGAGATTAGAGCGTTCAATCAAACAACCGAACCCTTCAGCTCTGTCATATTATACTTAACTATATAACTAATAAATATAAGTATGTAAGTATAGATATTATTACAGATAAAGATATTAAATATATATTTATTTATCTTCAAGTGTTCTGTACATTTTTTCTTTGCGACATACATCTCATTAAAACAAAAACCTTAATCCCAAAGCATTTTTATACCCTCTATAAAAACATTTGGAGCAGTATTTTCTCATGGGAATATTCCCATACTAAGTATATACTTAGATCGGTAAGTAAAACGCCTGCCAAATACCCTTTAATAAACCGTGTTTTGATTAAATTAGTTTGGTGGCACGCGACACACGAACTGTATACCCACAAATTCAGGTCAAAACCAGTATTGGATAACCTTTAAATAATAATCACACCTTTAGTGCCATATTAACAAGGCCCACATAATCAATTTTCAACAATTCCTCCAAACTTAACTTCCTAAAATAATTCGTGCGTTCTGACACGCATGAACTTAATGCTTCATGCAACATTTTTATTTAATTAGCCATTGCACAAGAGCGAATTTTTTTTTAAAGAATAGTAAAAGCATCGAGCATTTTTGTATAGGACAGGGCGTACCGTCAAAGACCGCCATTTTGAAAAAAGAAAAACAGTTCTGACGACTAGTGATAACATGAAATGACATCGATAACATATAACATTTACAGTATTTAGTGATAGAATATTGTAAGTCATTTGTTTATAAGTTAAATGGTTAGAAAAAAAAAATAGTTATCTTTTTTTTTATTTTTGTTATTAATCAATAACAAATGGACACAAATATTCAGAAAGTATACTACTTACAATATTACATCATCAAATACTTTTTGATCACGGTTAACATGTGTTAAAAACCCGCTGACAAAACTCGTCATTGTCAAATTTTGTCGGTATGTCTAAAATGTTAGATATACTGTTTTTATATCGATTTTAGTTTATGACTATTGCATTTACAATTGCCCATTAATCCAGTTCAAATCAGTTTCTACAATCAGTGAATTGTATTCCATTGGCGTTTAAATTATACATATTGTTATTTTTAAAGCATTTATTTTCACATTAACATCTATGCATTACTGTGGTATGTGATTTAGTACCTCGATTCAAAATATTCAGAATACAACTAAGGCTATTGTGCCTAGACTATGCAAATTAATATAGTAATGTCGGTTACGTCGACGCCAAAATATCGATATCGATAATTTAGACATTGACCCAGTGTTATGTTGTCGAAACACTAAATATCGATATATTTAAATTGTATATCAAAAGAATCGCTTTAAAATTTATGATATAATCGATATTTTAGGCCTATGACATGAATATCGATAATACAGAAACTTGCAAACCTAATAAACCTCTCTAGCGAAATAGGATATAGAACTAGTGGTTAGATTAGTAAATGGTCCCATAATGGTTTATACTGTTAAAGCTAGGCTTGTGAAACTTCCGGCGTTGTCACTGACAAATTGCGCGCTCCCTGCCGGACCCTGCCTCCACTAATTGACTGCACGTCAAATTTAACCGCGGTAATCCAAATACAGGGGAAATCATTTTCACGTAACCTTCCTAAACGAGGATAAATTTAGATTAAATACCAGATTTATTAAAGGCTCCAGCCACGCTATATTGGTATAATTTAATTTATTATAATATTAATTGAATTCGAAATTCCAATATATTTAGTTACAGTTTGAGAACATTTGATAGGTGTATTAATGTTGGTGGAGTTATTAATTTGAATATAATATTTTAGGTATTTTATAATTCAATAGCACTGGAGCCTACGGACCACCTAATTATAAGTGGCAACTGCTACCCACGGAAATTTACGATCAGCCTCAAATAAGATTAGAATCCTACCTGAGGTCGAACATGTAATATTACGTTGCCACCCCTGAAGACTATGTTGGAACAACGCGTGTTAACGTGTACTTCAAACCAGAACACAACCCTTATCACTTTATGCGCATAGCACGTGGGACTTAGGATATTTAACCTTAAAGTTTTTGCAAGCAGAGTTGATTTCAAGACTAGCCCCATAGTTCTGTGACACACTTCGTATGACGGATATAATAGGTTACTGTTATGGTAAATTAAATGAAGTACTTAAATTATTATACGTAAAAAATGATGATGATTGTGTTAGACTTAGGATATACCGATCTAAATACCCGATCCCATTTAAAAGAAAGTTTAAATGAAACACAATAAGTATTCACAGTTTTGATTAGTTTACAAAAACTGATCAAATTAGGAATTTTCAAATCTACGAACCTTTATACAATATTATCCTTAATCATAAAACAATGAAGCGTATTAAATTCAAGGAAAATTGTATTGAAATAGGAATCAACCTAAGATTCATACCTAAATAAGTATTTTAGTTTTACCCTTGTTACTATTATTGACATCGAAGCAGACTATATTTACTGTACTTTTTATATTTTCGGTTATAATTGTCTTATCGCTAAAATTAGCTTCGAATCCTTATGAACAAATTATAAAGAACTCACGGAGTTTTTGCGTCACTCTGATGGTTATTTGTAAGGATTACAAGGTACTATATCATGCTAATGATTCGTTTTGAGTTTTTAATCAAAATCATTAGATATTTAAATTTTGGGAAAAAGAAGAGGCGTTGCCAAACTAACAAAAAAAGGTTTTGAACAGCCGTGTTTTTATAGTGTTTTTCAATTTCAAATATGTATTTTTTACTGAAAATGAATTAGATAGGCTACCAATACACACTAACCAAGTCACTCATGAAAGCTGAAAGCTTTCAGCGCTCCGTTCTTCTTCGCTTCTTCTGCTTTGCCTTCAATATTTAGGTTATTTACAAATTTCGTAGCAAAAGGAGAATTACACATTTTCAGCAACATTTACTTTGATTTCCAGCAATCACAATTCACTTTCAAGTTATTGAATTTCGCATAGAGAACATGAACTCTATTATAGAGTTCTTGTATGTTTACGAAATAATTAGTCGCACAGGTCTAATATATAGTTAAACATAGAACAAAAGACAAGTAAATAGAAATAAAAGTCATATAGTTGCAATAGTATTGAACGAAAAAATAAGGATAATTTCCAATAAACTTTGAATAGTCACAAAAATATTATTTTACAGTATTTTTTTCAGACATGATACTTAGATCAGATTCTAATAGGTATATGTTTCAAATTTCAAATCATTAATTTCAAATTCAATGTGGTTTATATATTTCCATTTTAATTTATTTATGTAATATATTGCTTTGTTTTAATTTTAAACTACAACAACATGGTACATCTTCATGCATGATGTGATCACCTGTAATTGTAGGAACAGTT
>DWNE01000661.1:0-26807 GCA_018249875.1 Cecropterus toxeus | reverse complement strand
CCCCCGGTGGTGTTTAGTGGGTATGCTTCTTAGTAAGTGAGTCCCACATAACCAATGCGGTCGGCCGCATTGGTATGCGTAATAGCATTCACCACCGCCCTTCCGTGAAAGGGTTCCTCCGTGAAGGGCTGGGCTCAAAAAAAAACTATGTATTACGTTGAATTTATGTAATTAGAGTTCCAAAAAGTTATGAGGTCACGAACATTCCAAATGACAATGATACAAGAAATTAGGGAATATCCGCTTATAAAGACTTTCAAGTACATCGACTTGGCGTCGTAATCATTCATCACAAATACCGCGTAAACACATCACACAATCGGCCGGAATGCTATTCAATCGCGAAGGAAAAGTATGAAAAGATAGAAAAACGATGGTTGAATAGCCGACATCAATCATCCATAGGGATGCCAACATTTTTTTCAGATAATTATAGCGTTTTATATGATTTTAGACTAATATTATCGCGGAATTTATACATCTTAATATGTTACGGGTACCTACATGGATGGATCGTTGTCACGGCGAAACTGTGGTCACAGTTTCGCCAACACAACAATCCATGTAACTGGGTCGAAATATCGACAAAAAGAAATTTTTTAGCGTTTTACATTACAATAACATAAAAAATATATTTATTTTTCAAACATATATACATATATTTTTTGTTATTTTTTTATTCTACAACTGAGTTATAGAAATATTTTATTAGAATTAAATCAAACAGACAAAAATATGTTTACTATTTTTATTTATACTTTATTGTTTTGCGTGTTTTAAGTTTTCTTTTGGTACGATAAATAGAAATATAATAAATCTATCTAAGCATCGAAAATTTCTGTGTACAATTTATTTTTGATAAGTATATAAAGGCACCATGTATTAGCCGGAACTATAGTACATAACTATTGTCCAGCTAGCATAATATACTGCCTGCGTTTCATTGGACTGTTGGCAACCCTACAGCCGGGACACTTTGAAAAGACCGTAGTTCGGTCGCATCAAAACACTTTCACTGGCGATGTCATTATCATAAATCATAAGTGTTTCGTATTAAAATTGCAGGTGAGTCGATGCGCGGCGAGATCCAAGGTCACTGGACGCGGACCTAGGCTTTGTCAACGTCTCGATAAGAATCTGAAAGTGTTTTGAAGATAGACTTCATTTTGCCTCTAAAATATAAATAGCATGTTTCGCGCGTTTCTTTAATATTCCTATATTATTTGTGTACGATCTGGAAGATCTGCAATGTGATCTAAGAAAAACATGTCTGATAAATTGTAAGTAGGCACATATTCCCGATGTCTTTTTAGACATCGGGAATTTTATTTCGTACATTAAAACATAAAAGTTTATACTGTTTTAATTAGTATGTATCTAGAGAATGAGAGCGGTGTCTAGAAATTTCGGATAATAACAAAGTTTTGTAGATAGAAGTAATAAAGCCGCGAATATTGTAAATATATTTAAATTACCTTTGAGACGTAGTTTTGAAGAGCGAGCATAGTAGAACCGGGTAGGTACCACCGTTAAAAATTTTAGCGTTCTTGCGTTTCAGTGGAAAGGTGTGTTGCCGGCTCACTTTCATACGAGGCGTACATATTATTCTCGGGAGTAGCAATGCATCTGTGATTGACTTCAGATAGAACCCCTGTTCTGTATGAAGTTGCTTACAGATGTTAATGGGCGGCCACTTACTGTCAGGTGGACTGCATGCTCATATGCTACAAAGTTAAAAAAAAAATTATTAAAATTTTACTATATAATTTCTATAAATTCGAAGCAACGATTTCTCTAAAACAATGGGATTAACACTTAACGCGCCGTTGATTAATTCACAAAGACGCTTCACAAAAGCA
Source organism: Cecropterus toxeus (assembly GCA_018249875.1). NCBI lineage: Eukaryota > Metazoa > Arthropoda > Insecta > Lepidoptera > Hesperiidae > Cecropterus > Cecropterus toxeus. The sequence continues at coordinate 24,948 of DWNE01000661.1, read as the reverse complement.
AAGTGCTCGGCGAAGATCTGAGATTTAAATTTATCTTATCTCACACATTATAAGTTTTGTGAAAGAGAAATTTTAAGTAGTTGCATAATAAATGATTCATTGCCTTAATCCGATTACGTTACGGAGTCGAGCGCCGTACGTATGGTTGCCATCCGTCTTTGTCCAAAATTACAACCTTTAGAGCTGAATATGACCAAACTATACGTTACGAGCAGTATCAACGAGCTAAAGTAACCAAGAAACGAAAACTGAGTACGGCAGTAACTAACAAAGACTAAGTGTAACAAAACTTAAAAAACTATTTCCAAAAAAATCATAAGTTTTTTATACAATAAATAAACAAATAAATAAATAATATATATCTTTTATTTCTTCATAAATGTACGTTTTTGGTGACAGCGCCATATTATGAAAAATATCTATCATCATCAGAAAAAATTGACAGCCCTGGCTGCACGAACAGATAAGGTAATTTGTTTTTGGTAGTGCTTTTAAAGCCTTACCGCTTTTGTCATTTAGGCTTAAATAAAATTAAAGTTATTTAGGTAGATATGAAATCGTATGAAACATTTAATTTGTGTTCACATAAATGTAATATAACTGATTTTGATGTTTTTATAATGTAATTTAATTATATGGTGTATTTTAGACTTAAAACACGTTCGGGGATTGAAACAGACAGTCCAGTTTTTTAAGAAAATGGAGTAGCAATAGACCATACACACCTAATGGTAAATATTTATTTACTAAGTTACCCACATTCGTGTTGTAAATCAATGCCCAACCATTTTTCATCAAAATGATATAGAAATATATACATGTCTTCTATGTGTAGTCGCATATGAATTTAAGGGTGCAGGTACGCACGCATGCACACACACAAACAAACACACCAAGATATGAATAGAATAAGTCATCAGCAAGTGATTCGAGGTCTAATTCTGTGAACTAGATTTTCATTTGATACTTCTATGTTGCAAGCAAACGGTTTATATCTGTGTCTAATCTTTCGAAAAACTAATTACAAAAGTTAATAAAATCTTCAAGTAATTAATAAACGCGGCACGTGTTCCGATTCAATTATGTAGGACTGCAGAAATTAGCATAGAATGATGGACATAGCGCCTCACAAACATTAGTTCATCACAGTGATTCCATTGTATTGAATCATCGATCTTTTACGTTTCGGAGTTGAATACAAATGGACAGAAACAAAGCGAGGCTTAAGTGACTCATAATAATACATTAAGAAAAGTTGCCAAACTCACATGACTTTACGATTTGGTCGTTTGTGTCATAAGTGTAAGCGGACACGTTTAACTTTAAAAAAAAATACGCGACACAAATTTAAACAATTGTAAAAATAAATCTAAAAGTTCGCGATTCAAATTTACGCTCGAGGAAACTCGTGTTCCAGTAGTAGATCAAGATAGGACAGACGGTTAGAAGGACGGCTTCAACTAATACTAATGAGTTTCTGTACATAACAGAATATACGAAAGTTGTTCCATTTTAAAATTTTCATGTTAATCATACGTGAAACTAATTCAAACGACCGTATTTGAAAGGCCGCTAAAGACAACAACATGCACCACACAACATGTCGCAAGCACGGTGTCAAAGTTGAACAACTCCATTACAGTGAATTTGGCACCGAAGAGAAAATTGAGTCACAAACTTTTGTAGCCCATTCCCGGCACGAAACGACCGCTAACAATCAATGTACCTGAAACAAAATAACGTTAAACTTTAATAAAAATCAATGAATGATTTTACGATGGCATAAACTCTTGTCGCTTGAACGATCTTTACATCGCATACACGCGTGTATGTGAAGCAACGATAGACGAGCAATTTTGTCTTATGTCTATTACAGCTTTATTATATGTCAAACGCTGCTTTATCACGCTATAAATAGTGCTTTAAATCAGAGAGGGAAAGGAGAGAACAAAGACACAAATTATTCCAACGTAGTTTTCCCAGGTGGTAGAACTAATGTAGTTCGACGGGGGAGGTCCCACCGCCACAGCTATTTCTAGCGTGAAGCAGTTCCTGCGTTTCGGTGGAAGGGTGTGGTTGCCGGCTCACTTTCATATGAGGCGACCATCTTAGTCCTCTGGAGCAGCAACGTATGTGTGATTGACTTTAGATAGACCCACTGTTCTGTATAAAGTTACTTTCAAATGTCCATGGGCGGCAGTGGCCACTTACTATCAGGACTGCAGGCTCATTTCCTACTTCAATCTTATATAAAAAATGTCTTCAATCGTACCAATGTATTGGTTTAAGTAAGTTCAATTTTATTTGAAGTTAAATAATTATGTCGATTGCAACAGAACTTGCCATCATGAAGACTGCTCACAATTTGCTAATTCAATTTTACAAACGTATATGAACAATTTATTTTTATTTGGTTAAGTTTTACGACTTCAATAACATTTCGAAATAAAGATTGAACGTCGGTCTTTGTATCTGATTGATGGATTAAGGCATAATTTGTTTTCGATACGTGATAAAATGTTGCTTTAATGCTTTGTTTGTATGTAAACTTGTTTGTTAAACAAAAACGTTTTTGTTTGTAATTCAGGGATATTGAGTGATTGAACCAAGATATATTTGGGATGATCCGTATGTGAAAGACATAAAATATTGAATTCTACTATTTAATGGCACGATTTTTAACTTGTGTATTTCTTAAAAATGGTCCATGTTCGAGGGAAACTCGCTAGCACCATCGGCTTGATTGCATATGCTGTCGTGTCTTCGTACTTTTAGAAGCATATTTTGGACATATAAGCCGTTAACTTTATGAAAAAAGTCTAACATAAATTCCCCTCTAATTTGTACTTGCTTCATCAATTTTGACTACTGAAGTGAGGACCAATGACCAACAAGGGGACATAAAAAGTGACCCAAGAAACCATATTTGCGAAATACGTCAAATAATCACGAATGTCATTTACCTAACTACTAAGTGTGCTAAATTTGTGTTACTTATATTACACAAATCTACGTGTTATATCAACATCATATCTAACTGGCTGATTGCAAAATGCAATTCCAAAATCAATTTGTCGGCCGCCTCAATTATACAATCCAAGGGTAAATCTAAAAGGGCATAGTGTGGTTGGATTGCTGATACGAACAATTTTCAAATTGCCAACCTTTGTGGTTCTGGTTTCAAATAAACTATTGCGTTTTGAGAGAATGGCACTGTGGCCATGTCTTACCGAAATTGGATTATAATTATTTAGTACCTCTATTTTTAGAAAGCTGTGACGAATATAAAATAAAAATTTGAATTTTATTTTTCTGTTACTTGCATAACAGCATAATCCGCGATAATGTTAATTAGCTGTTTAGTTATTCTTACAACTCTTCTACTATGCCAAGAACTAAATAGTGAAATCGATACTATTTGAATTTGATTAATTTGAAATATGATACCATGAGCATAAATGACCTAACATAGAAAATCTTAAGGAAATTCAAGCACTATTCGGACAAAAGATTCTCAAGGAAGGATTCCCCGTAAAATATTGCACAATCGTTGCAGAGACGCACGTTCGTGCAACACTGAATGTTGGACGTATTGACCAAAGTAACTACAGCCTAATGAGGCTTGTTTAGCGATATTCGTCACTGTTTGTCTTCTGCCTCGGAGCCATTAGGGTCAATTTGCGATGTTTGAGCTCACTTAGCTTTCTTAGCGAAGGCATCCGTCAACGATATCGTTCACCTGTAATAAGCAGTAAACAAGTTTACTCTTACTCACTCGCCCTAATGGGAAGGTCTAATACTAGATCAAAGCGATCGTAAAACTACGCATCATCCTACAATTGTGAACTATAATGATGTTTATAAATATAGCCAGGACACAGAAACAAGTCCTAAAGGACTAGAAGGCAAACTTGTAAATCCACAAGTTATCCATAATGTTCTGAAATCTTGTATTTATAAGACAAAAACTTGTAGTGACCTAGTAAGACGTAGGTACTATTGAATCCCTTCAAGCCCACGCTAAACAGTGCAGCATCAAAGCATTTTTTAAATATATTTTTAGGTATCGACATCGTAAATAAATTCAAAAGTGCAATTTACACACGGCAGAAGTGAAATTTAATAATGATAAATTTCAAAACACTCTAAAACTAATTAATTTTACGCCACGAAGCAGCGCATTAAGACCTAGAATAAAAATACTCTGTTTTGTATTCTATCGCATTTCATTGCTGACTTAATCCAACACATTTTTGTGTTTGTTTCTTTAACGTAATGTGGTTTCGTTTCTACGAGTTTCAAATCACAACACTTCTAAATATTATATCTTTACAAAAAATACATAAAGTACGCATATATTTACAAGAAAGACGAAATTTCATAACATCCTTGTACCTACATATTTAACATTTACTCATCTTTGCGCAATTATATCCGTGTGTTTGAAATATATTGCAATTTTGAAACATTGTTACAATATTTATTAATTTTATGTTCTTAATTATTTATTTTTAATTGAAAAATTCTAAAGTAAACGTAATAAAAATCGTATGTGAACGAAGTTATTCATACAATTTTCAATAGGCTTCGTAATAACCATACATTAATTCTCATATATTATTAAAATGTTGCAAATGTATAACAAATATTATTAAAAGTTTTAATATGTAATAAACTGGACAAGAATAAATTATATGGACAAGTCATTTCATAACATAGCACTTTAGAAAATAGTTACGTAAATATTTTTTTTATGAACACAACTGCCAATTAACAGCGGAGAAAGTAAATTTACAATTCAAAACATCAATATAATCAGAATGCGGAAAGAATTATTTTTGTACATTCCTCCACAGTAATCGTCACTATTAGTATTATTATATCCTTAGAAGTTAGAGCGAGAGAGAGACTCATTGCCATGTCATAAAATAATAATGGCACGTAGTTCCTGAGTACCAATTTAAAAACGTGATACAATTACGGGTGCTCGATGTTTTCGGACTTCACTAGCACCATTTTGTATTCTTATTCTTGTCGTAAGAGGCGACGTAGGAACAAAATCCAGGAAATGGAAAGCAGCGTTTTGCTTTGTTAAACAATCATCAATGCCCACTGCCTTACACCAACACGGCTGTCGTGCGCGGTGACCTCTGAAAAAATACTCCATTAGTGTAGGGCTATGTTGAACAGTTAAAAGATGAATAAGTACAAACACACACATCTACACGCACGCACGCGAACACACACGCGCACACAAATATTACTTTGGTGTGGTACGTAAAGAAATACAACAACTTCTCTTTTTAAGATGGATATTTGACCCAATGCAAGAACCCTGTCATTGTCCTTGAACTGACGCGAAGACCCAAAGGGAAGTCTAATTTACTTATACAGATGGGTGACTAGCTGGGGATAGTACCCGAAACTTTTTACGTATCAGACCAGTAAAATGACGATTTTTTTACGAATCGATAAATAGACACATACATAAAAGAAGATAAGGTCTTATCTTCTAAAAGCTTTTAATTTCAGCCATACCTTAGGATTGATTAACATCATATCTCGACCATTAATTCTAATGACTGGCAGCACAACTGTAAATGGCTTCAGGTAAACTCCCGCAGTTCTACATGGTGTAGCTGGCAGATGTGGTCGGCAGAGACCTCTTACCATCAGATGCACAGATCCTAGTTTGTTACATAGACTTGTTAAAACACCTGCTGCTCCGACGACTATTTTCTATACAATGTCGGTACATTTCTCGTAAACAAGTTATATTTGATATTTTGTTTATAAAACAGAATTTAGTTTGTGTTATTTTTCACGGCCACCGGCCAACTGGCAACATTCGAAAATAACAATGGACACGCGTAAAATTACCAAAGATACAGCGCTTTTAATACCCGATGTGTCGTAATAGAGACCGCGGCGTCATGTTGCTTTTAATGTAAAAAAATACGTTTGGATTACAAAAATATAAACGGTTATTATACCTAGACCTACTCGTAATAAATTTACTGTTGTATAAAGTATTTTTAAGCTGGTATTTTTTTTGTAGGTCGAATGCACTTAAAAGACGTTTTCTACACTCATAGCCCGACACTAGGATTTTCTCCTGTGTCGTGGGTGCCATGGATACACAAAGACGAAAGAATACAAACACCCAGACCCCGAACAGTAATCTTAACTCATCATTCATATTTCTGTCTGGCCGGGAATCGAACCCGGGACCCATTGCGCGTCAGTCCGGTATGGTGAACGCTCCGATACGCGGGTCGTCAAATATACTGTACCATAGTTACACGGCCGTCGATCCATCCATTAGAATTTCGAGGTCCACTGCTGGAAATAGGCCTCCCCTAAATGGTGTCACTTCAATCGGTCCTGTGCCTAGTTATACATATTTCTGCCTAATAACAGCAGCGTACGCGGTGATGTATTCTGGATTGAAAGGTACAGCTGAGACACCTACACGAGCCGTTCCGATTTATGTCTTTATGGTAATGAAACAGTGACCGTAATGAACTGTAAACCTATGTGAGGGTCATTACAGATCTTTACGGCAGTAACTATTTACCATTAGGTGGACTGTTATAAAAAAGTAAGCTAAGAGACTTCACGATTTCTCTTGGATGTAACTTCAATTTGTACGGCTTTAAACGAGTAAACTGGAGCATGTCCTTATTAAGATCGCAATGTCCTTATAACGCCATTCAATTGTTTTAAATTATTTCTTAACTTAAGACTTGCAAAGACCATTCTTAATACCTTTAACATTAAACAATACTCAACAAGAAAGAGAATGAAGTGAATATTACAAGTCACTATAAACAATGGTCAGTGTGCCCGCCGATACCCGCATTTATTCATCGGTCTAAGTTATAGAGTTCTGGCGAAATGTATCACATTATATCATATTACAGCAATATTTTGATAATTCAATAAGTATTTATTAACAGGTAGTAACAACCCTAACTATAACTATACTAAGCTATAAGACATGTGTTCTTTTTTTATGCCTTTTATTTAAGTTACTAGTTGTGTATGTATGTATATACATATACAACATATATCTGCTTGTCTATACAGACATATGTCTGCTTGGGAAACAAACAATTCTCGCCAAAGACAGAAAACATTTCCAATGAATTTATTATTACGAAACAACACTGTTTCCGCAATTAAGTGTTACAAGAAAACAAAAACAGAGCTAAATAGTACAATGAGATGAAAAATAAAAAATTAATAGAGGATATTGCTATAGATACGTCAACCTAACAAAAATAACTTAAACTAGAAAAACAATTATAAGAAAATCTAAAAATAAGATGACGATATAACTAAACCTAATTAAAATCTCCCAGTTTCCTTGACACGTGTACGAGGGGCTGACGGAGAGCGCTGGCGCTGACTAGCAGTGACGTCGTAGACCGCTAAAAGGGCATCACTTGAAGCGTCAGATATAGTCCGGACCGATAGCACGATAGCGCACGCCTTACGAAACGCGAACGATACGATCGGACTTTCAAGATGTCCGATGCTATTCGGTTGGATAACAAAAATGTTGTTACGTAAACCGGCTGTTTATCATCGAGCTTTCTTTGAGCTTCGGACATCGACAGCGAACGATAGAAACCTCACAAACAAACAAACTCGTTTGTTAGCACAATGTCTGTTATGGCGATGGTTTTTGTGGTCGGACAACAAACTGGTCAATAGGTTTTTTATTGCAGCTTCTTTCGGACGAAGCTAATTAACGAGAGAATTTCGATTTAGGTATCAGTTACGTATTTATCGCAACTGTATGTTGTAATTGCCAATTATGTTATTCAAACATTTTTATTTCACATGCATATTGTATGAAAATGTATATTTTTTGATTGTTTAAGGAATATGGTGTTTGGCGTATTTTTGATGAGTGTAAGTTTGTGTATTCAAATGTCGTACTTGGCGTTCTACGTATGAGTTAAAATCAGCGTAATTATCGTTATTATTCCATTAATTAATCCCATCATGGGTTCGTCTCAGCGCGGAGGCTGCTGAGAGGATATGCCGGACTCCTGCCGGCTAAAACCCCACGGCGTTCCTCTGTACGCCCTTTGCCGAGACTGCGGGTACGCTAACAGCACTCGGTCCGCGGTCCCGACGGAAAAGCTAACCAAACATAACCTAAAAAAATGTGACCAACAAATTCTAAAAATAGAACACCCAATTACTATTACGCGAATAATTTGGACCAAGTTCGAGTGCATACATTTTCCGCAAAACGCGATGGCCACTTGCTGCATAAACCAATATTAAATCAACACATGTTGACCGAGGAAATTGATGTGCGAAAACGTAAACATGCGTAATACGTTTGGCATTACCCAGATGCACTTAATGCAATTTAATTAAGACCCAAACACTTAATACGTAGAGATTAAAATAGCCCGCAGATGTTTGAACGAAGATAACAGTGAGATAATCGAATTATAAGCAAATAATCACATAAGCTGCGACCTTGAATCTGTTTGCACATTCTAATGTTATAAAGCCATTGATGTTGGGAATAAATAAATAATAAGTAATGCTTTCTACGTTCATAGCCTTTTACTAGAAGTCATTCGAGTCGTGGAAGCCATCGGCACACTAAGATAGGTTTATACATACCTAGACTCGGAATAGTAACTTATACATATACATTGATTCTTCAGGTCAGGATTTATCAAGACTGCCTTGACATTATAAATAACTTTTGATAGAGTATATGGATTTTAATGAAATAAACATATGGACTAGGAATGTATGTCAATCAACTAAATTATTTGTTAATTGTGCTTGAAAGTTGCACATTGCCACCGGTAACAATTTCTATAGTATAGACGTACAGAGGCATTAGATGGCTATAAAAAGTAAGAACAGTAGGTATGAAAGATTTAGACTAAAAGTATCTAGTTATGCCCAAAATTATGAAAGTTGAATGGTATTGTGCGTGACACGGTAGCAGATCGTGAGTCACGGCGAACTGGTCGGAACACTTCGTATTACCTCATGGTGGCAATTCATGTGATCTTTATTCACAACACGCTATGAGTGAAAGTTGAGTGAATCACACGTCTAACTAAATAAACATAACTGCAGTAAGCAACAAATCTACGTGACGTACAGAGAAATTACGTATCTCGTTTATTTGTGAAGCTTTTGCAATTATTCGGTGGCAGCAAAGCCGTAAGCTGCGTGCCAATACAGAAATAGCGTAAAATTGCAATATTATTAATACGTGATATATCGTTTATTCATTTTACCATGTGATGCAATATGCATGCTAAAATAATTTCACAAATTGCAAATGACACAATTAGTCCTAAGGTCCAAATATACGTCAGCAAAAATAAAGAAGAATTTAAACCGGTAGGTATCAATGTATATCACAAGTTAATACCAAATTTAATTAACCACTTATCATACGAATTCTCTAACCAAACAGCGACAAACAAAGATACCACGCAATTCCAAAGAAATTGCATCACTCCATCATTCACAGATTGATACTACATGAGCGTGGAGCCCGAAGCAAAACAGAATATTTTTTTTATGTATTCAACGTCTCATTATCGAACGCAAATGATGTATTGAGAATTATTTTCTTGTCGGTTTCATTACTTTCATTAGATAATCTATCGCGCGTGGCGTCGAGTAATACTCTTTATCTGTTATATTAATGTGTTTTGATACTACACATGGTAGGAGCTAAAGGTTGCTCGATAACGCCGGTTACGTATTAACCGTACTCATTCGGCCATTCATTCAGTGATTTATACGTTATTAGGATTTTACTGTATTACATACGGCTTGCGGTGAGATTTAAGTATTACATTTAGAATTCAAAATCTTGTCTGAATTTCGCCAACAGCGTTATAATAAACCCCTAACAAGTCATTAAAAATAATAGTACAATCATTTCGAAAACGAATAAAAATGCAATTCACGAATGGACTGTAAACAATATACAGGGCACGCGACAATTATCTGCCCGTAAACAATAAGATAGCGTTGAGACAGAAAGGGCCATAAACAAGTAGAAAGTAAATAAGCTCTCACGAAAATCCCGGTTCCGGCGATCGTTTCTCATTGCGGGGCGAGTCTAGAATGATTCATTTCGAGACGGACTGTCACGGGAATTAGCGCGGGTGGCCGTTGAGTTTCACCAGCGAAGCTCAGTTAAAACGAACCGAAGCGTTGTGACAAGTAAAAGCGCATAAACATTGAACGCTGCACGCGACTGTCACGACACACTCACGTCGAGGCGAGTTCGTAGCGAGCCGAATATGAGCGCGAAAGTTATCTTTCGCTAACGCAAAGCAAGAATTTCAGATCTTAAAAATCAAGGAAACAAACGTGCAAACTTGCATTGGAAGATGTCTATCTCAAGTGACCTAAAAATAGTTGTCACTAAACATATGTATCTTCCAAACAAATGTGACCGAGGCAATATACCGATAATGTAGATTAAATTTCAATTAGTAATATTAGACAAAAAATGTAGTTGCTTTGAGTTTTTGTGCTGTTATGAGGTTACCATAATGAACCATAAATAAAACGTCAATGAGCGCGACTACAATTTAATTCGAATGGCATATTTAACTATTACATGGTTAGGTCCAAGCCACACGAAAGTATCAACAGCATTCAGCGAGAGCGTAGCGCAACCTTGACTTTCAAATACGGGGGATTATTTCTAAGGAATAATGGACGATCCATTGTGATGTCAGGCGCACACAGCGCGAATAAATACACTCGGTCGCGTCACTTACCATCCACAAAATTGGCTTGATAGCGTGAAATCTTAGAAATCTTCATCTGTTCAGCATAATGCTGGGAACACTATTTGTTGGCATTAACTTCGCTTAGGTTAGGTTAGCAAAGTCTATGTGAATTTGATTGCCATAATGCCATTGTAACAGAGCCATCAGTTACCCGTATACAATAGCAATACGCATTTAATATATATTGTACGATTTGACTGTACCTTTGTTCCATTTCATTTTATTAAGAGAATTTTATACGAATATGGTATGTCATATTCGTAAACTTCAATGCTATTTGGGATTGAGTACAGAAGTTGATGGGTAGATAAGCAATAGACTTAAGTGCTGCATAGTTGTTTAAATAGCATAAAAGTAAGTAAGTACATATAAATTTTAATCTCTTAGTGGTTCGTTTAAGGAACGTACCAACGTTGTGGATTATTGTTGATAAAATATAACGGACAACGAATATTCTAGACAGAAATGCATTGTTTAAAATAACAAATGAGTATATTTATCGACAGCTCATACGTGATAAGATTAGACTGTAATACTGTGGATCATAACTTCATTCTTAAAACCTATCGTAAAATTTATTGCCGATAAGTTTCGATATTCGATAAACCTCATTTATATTTAGATGATTCGATACGTCATTTCATATCGACAAATGTTCTAGCAAAAATTTTATATTATAACTTTATATAGCTTAAGACTACTTGCACATACGTTTTTGCTCAACCGGCACAATGGCCATCAATCAAATATTGGCATCGTTTGATGTAAAAGAAAAAACGAAATGTGTATTTTTATGATCACATTATCTGTAGAAGAATACCGAATCGCATACAGTAACAAAACATAATTGCATAAGTTCGAGCGGACGACGGATCCAATCCACGGTCCGGACATTGTCATAATCGAGACTGCAATTTGAGGCTCTGTAAGACATTCTAGACCCTAATGATATAACTAAAAAACAATATATTCGTACAAGTAAATTGTAGTTCGTACATCAATTCGTACATATAAGCGCACGGTACAAAAGTGCAATTTGTTATGATCCTTGCTCTCCTGCGAGCCACCTTGACCCGATTCGTGCGCGCCGCCACGCGCGCACTCCGTCAAAACGTCCACCGTTCGATGGATACGATGTAGGCATTGCTCACTAATATACGATTTATTGCGAGATAACAGACCTCTTAAGACCTTTGTAATATGTTTCTCGGCGGTTTTATTGTACGTCATTACAAGCTTTTAGGCTCTACCTACATTATTACAATTGTAAACAAAATGAACATTGTTTGTTAGGAATTTTGAAGTAGATTTGTTCAGACGGATACAAAAATGATTATCTAGGGAGAAGTGAAAAAGTACGCGGGGTGATGCTTTAAATTAAAAACGTTTATTATTGTTTTCACGCTTCCCTAAATCCACAATCAAAATATCGTTTTAAAGTTTTATGATAAAAATGCCTGTAGGAATGCATTAATAAAACAACGCCATTAATAGTCTTACACAGAATAAACAATAATATATTTTAAACAATGTATTAAAAGTATCATATTGTTATTGTTATACAGTTTCAATACATTAGACCGTTATCAGTTGTTAAGAGCCAGGTGTTGGGATCAGCGGAAATGACGAGTTAACAAAATTGAACTGAGTAGGTGTTTAGTATTTGCACGAGTAATCGCGGTAAACCGTGAGAACGTTATTTACGATACTCGGTACCCACGACTCAATTTATGAACTAAAATTATAGCAATCAAAAGTGTTTAATGTATCAATCAATTCAATCTATCGGCGAATTTGGATTAACTGGATTTACAGATATAAATCTTACAAATTAACTTTTGTAGAAGGTTGAAACATTTTTGTTTACTTCTTCAATAACGATTATTTTTTTTGCTATTTTCAATCTTTGCTCCCAAGTGCCTTTAGCTTCTGTAAGCTCAATTCAAAAAATAATAATAAAGAAAAAACTTAACAGAATAATAGTGATAAATACAGAAGTATCGAATCTATTGTAACAATGTGAACTAGGATTAAAATAGCCCGTAGACTTGGTTATAGGCCGGCGCCTCTAGCCCTTAGCCCCAGCAAAGAGTACACAACCTCCAAACTCCCAACATATATACAATACAATCTTGCATCTTGTTCCCTCGAGTTTAATAAAAAATATTTTCCAATACAAATAAACAAATTAATATAGCAAGGAGGCAAGTAACCCGAATCCATTAATAAAAACATGCGGTAACTGCCGACATTAATTTTCCAAATGCTCGAATACAGACGACTTTCGCGGATCATTGAACACGAAACAGATTTATTTCTTTGTAGAAAAAACTTTCAATGTATGCTGAATTACAATAGCCGCACAATTGTAATTCAGTGTATACATTCCAAGTTTTCCTTCGCCACAATAGTTGCCAACTTTGTTATATGAAATTAAACAGATAATAGAGAAAATCTGTTAATTATAATCTCATATCTACGAAAACTATTTCTATTTACTCATTTATTTATTTCTATTTCCACAAATACCATATTATTTCTGATGCACGTAAAATAGTGCTTTTTACACTCGTATGTATGTTCAAAAAGTGATAAATGATGCCTAAACAGAGTTCTATCCCGGGACCTCTTCATATCTGACTGGTAAGGTAATCGCGTCGACTATACCTGCCTACTCTATACAAGTTTCGTCAAAATCCATTCAGCTTCTTACAAAATCAATCAATACAGATGGAGACAAAAAATTGGCAACAAGTTTTAAGTTATAGTAAAAAAATAATATTACGTCTATGATCAAATCTATTTAACTTACATTTATTATGAAAATTAAATCACGCAAATCCACTATTAAGAAGTAATAATACAAAATGTAAAATAGTATCTTCAACAGCTAACATCATTAAAGTATGTCATTTAATTGTTTCATAACACACAACCTTGAATGCGCTGTATTTTTGCACTTCGCTAGCATCTCTGCCGCATTGTTGTTCTTCAAGAGGACGCAAGAGCGAACCTAGTGCACTCGGAACGTTACGTCGTTTACCCGAGCAAGCCCTTGACAAAGCGGCCGGTCCGTGGGAACAAAGGCGACAGGTGACGCGCCGACATGTGCCCGCGCGGTCACGGAATGTAAGCAACGCGGTGTCCACCGTTTTGGGGAACGTCGGGACAAATCCTACTCATAACTATTTTTTTTGTCAATTGCTATTAAATAGCAGTATATTATATATATTTTGTTCATGTTTGTAAACATACATGCGCAAAATATATTTATGAATTCACAACTAAGATGCACTTCCTGATCACAATTGTAGTGTCCCACCGAAGGTCGTTTTTTGGCCTTTGCCGAAGCCGAAGCCTATTATTCGGCTAGTTCACAACCTTCGGCCTCTTCATCCTTCTTTTGGCGCTTGCTAGAAACTCCGGCTTCGGCCAAAAGTTCGGCCCATTATGGCCAAAACTGAAGCTTTTGCTGAAGGTGGTTCTTTTGTCCAAAGGTAACACACAATCGCTAATACAACACTACACATCGGATAACTCGTCTGATCGGAAATTGAACTGTAGCGCTCAAAATTAACGTTACACACAAGCAAGGAGTTGCCTCCCTTGTCAACACCAAATATAGTTGTTGTGTTAAATATTTTGTCCTACAATATTTTTCTAAATCGCAGGCTACTCTAGCCGGGACACACCGCCATTCGGAACTGACGTAGGGTGCGCGCCCGACTGTATCCCCTATGCCGGGAACCGAATGTTGGAACACACTTGGTACGCAATCCCATAGCAAGTTTTAAGGCACTGCATAATAACAATACAATTTGAAATTGGACTGTCATCGCTCAGTAAAATATTTCGCTTACGTTTAGTCTAATATTATTGCTGGATTCATTTGTTTTGTGATATTGGACGAATTCTGAGACAGCACTCAGTTAAAGGAATCGAACTAGCACATCTGCGGCGGATTCCAGGTAAAAAACCCATCCTTTCTGGGGTCGAGAACGGTAACAAACGCCGGTGAACGGCAGGCTCGTTTACCATTTCAGTCACAAATTCAAAGTAAAATTAACAGTGTGGTAAGGGTGACAAGCTTATCTGAGGCGTTTTAACTTAGGGGTAGCAACGTATGCTCCTTTGCTTCTTTATGAGTATACTAAAAAAACATCTCTCCAAAAAGTACCAATCCATCCATACATCAGCCCTTGTAAGTCCACTGCTGGACATAGGCCTCCCCTAATCTGCGCCACTCCGACTGGTCCTGCGCTATTTGAATTCACCTATAGCCCTTCGTAGCCCTCCTAGCCCTTCTTCTTCTTTAGATCATCAATCCTCCTGTTCCGAGGGCGACATGTACTCCTTTTACCCAAAAGTACCCACAAACTCCAAACTACAAAAAAACGTCATACAACATAAAAATTTTACCTTATCTAACTACTACGTACTAACACGACTAAGGGAACGACGGTCACCATAAGTAATTCACCGCGGAGGCATCACTAACAAAGATTAACGAGACGGAGATGACATTCCCATGTACTAAGCAACGTTACCATTAAAGTAACATGTTGCCTGCAAGGGTCCTCGGGGATCGAGAAACGGGAGTTTGGAATTATTACTAGAGGAATTATTTTCCACTTCGCAGCCGTCGTCCGCTAATGGGTTGAGAATTGAGGTAACTCACACGGACCACTCTGCATAGACATTTCGAAACATTGAATAGTCGGCGTTGGAATAGGACGGTTTGAAGAGTGTGTTGAAATTTTATTTACTACTTTTGAGGACTTCGAAACTTTTTATTTATTAAGTTTGCAAGTTTTAGTTTTCGTTTTTGCATTTAAATATACATATAAACAATATACTGTGATTTCATAAGTTGTGTACGCTTTACTATAGGTATAGGTACTTAGAAACCCCCACATTAAAGGCAAGGCAAAGGTGAATTTCATGAAATCTATATAAAAAAAAACAAATTGGAATGAAAAAAAAGTAAGTGGAATGAAATATATGAAGGTTGAGAAAGAAGAAAAACTAAATAAAATCACCCAAAACTAACGATTTTTGCTTAAATATCTTTGTGTTAGTGTAATACGTGTGAGTCAAAGTGCGCGTGGCACTACGTACACGCCTAGTAACATCATACGTCAGAGACTATTTTTAGAAATTTCAGGTTAATATGAATTTAATTGTGCGGAGAACGCGATGCAAGCAAACCCGAATAGAGCAAAAATATACCGGCTCACTTCTATATGAGGCGACCATCGTAGTCCTCAGCATCTGTGATCGACTTCAGATAGAACCACGGTTCTATATAAATTTGCTTATAGAAGTCCATGGGCGGTAGTTACCACTTACCATATGGTGGACTGCATGCTCGCTTGCTACTTCATTTAAAAAAAACCTATTAAATACTAGCCGCTCTAGTTCTCCTGAGAACTACTCGTATCTACTCGTAGTTCTTAACTTCCTTGAGATCAGAACACAACGTCTTTATATTTGATAGATTGCTTTTGTAGTAGTAATTAGCGTGACCTCAATGCCGTCATTGTCTAAAACAAATGATTAATACAAAATGATTAGTACAAGTTTGTCTAGTTTTTCCAGACAAGATTGAGTCTTGTTTGTAAAGAAAAATCACTAAGTATAAGCCTCAAACATACAATTACAAATACTGCATAATATGTATATTACCAACATTGCATGAGGCATGCGTTCAATCCGCATAAGTTCGATAACATGCAAATATTCGCATACATTTAGAAATGAGAAAACCGCTCACGCATCTACTAAGGTCGGTTACACACGATATTAATACTTTAAATTTTTTATATATCAAACGTATTTACAAAAATTGTCGATAGTGTTTGTATTTACCCTTATATATTGTAAACACTGAACTATCACGGACCTCATGTCATATTGAATAATCAACTTCAAATAGGTTAAATGGAAAATCTAAAGTTATGAAATGAAATGAAATGAAACCACAGTAATTAAGTACATTACTATCATTACTGAGGACTAGTGACCCTTGTGGTCAATGTCACTCCAACCATTAAGTGCTCAACATTAGTACCTACTTTTATTTTTTACATGGAAATTTACGCATTATGAGTTGTAAAGTAAAACATCTCATTTACTATTATACAAGAAATTCTGTCTTTATATACCAAGAATATGCGCCTTGTTTATATACAAACATAGTGCGTACTGGTCTCTGCGTACAAACATGCGTAACAACATGTTACGAGAAAACGAGAGTCACGCAACGTAACACGCTACATGTATCTACTGTACATGTGACAAACACGCAAAACTATCTTTAGACTAAACATAATATGCGTTCATGTATAACATACAAATGGTAATTCTCTCTTGCATAAGAAGCAACCATCTTAACCCTCGGGATTTGCAATGCATCTGTAGTTGTCTTCAGATAGAACCCCTGTTCTGTTTGGAGTTACTTAAAGATATACATTGGCAGCAGTGATCATTTATCATCAGATACGCTGTATAGTAATTTGCTATTTCTTAAAAAAATGGCCAAGTGCGAGTCAGATTCGCGCATGTAGAGTTCTATATCAACATCTATAAGAAAACGGCAAAAAACCACGTTTCTTGTATGGGAGCCCCCCTTATATATCTATTTTGTTTTGTTTTTATTTCTTGTTATAGCGGCAACAGAAATACATCATCTGTGAGAATTGCAAATATCTATCACGGTTCCAGAGATACAGCCTAGTGACAGACTGACGGACAAACGGCCAGACGGACAGGCGGACAGCCAAGTCTTAGTATAAGAGTTCCATTTTTATCCTTTGGGTACGAGACCCTGAAAACATATAATACAAGATATGCTAGTATAGGATTTATAATAAGTAAGTAATTCTTTCAAACCTTTTAGACGTATTTAACAATGTATACCGTCGTGACCTGTAGCAGCGCAGATAAAATTGTCTTATATTATTTAATTAAAGTTCCTAATTGACCTATATTCTTAGGCCAGAAAAAGTAGCACAGCGCTTGGAACTCCGGACAAAGAAAAATCTTTTACAGATTTACATTTTTATATTGTACAAAGAGTATGAAGTCTTTAACGTTAATTAAATTTTCATAATTAAAAACGAGAATTACAAAATGCTAAGCATACTCATAATCCGAGTGAATCTTTCTTTTTGATAAAATGTTTTAAGGAAGCAAGGTAAACAATAGGTTACATTATTTATTTATTCTTCTATTCATCCATAGGCTTTTTGAGTTCCACTAACGGACCCAGGCATTCAATACTGAGCCTGGCACGCACGTTAATGTTAATGTAAGGTAGGAAGACAGTAAGTTCTTTAATCCCCTACGACATTCTCGAGAAGATCATGAGGGTGGTGTCATTTGAAACTGACACCACACGGCTCCTTCATATGGTCGAATCGCACAGTCAGGCTGTGTAAAACCGGGGACACAGTTTGTTTGTTAGAGATTGATTCAGTTCTAAACGAGATGTTACGAAATACGTGACATTGCACTTTGATGGTGCAAAGAAAACCGTGAAAAGTTTCCTGCAATCAAGACTTTATGCATAAAAAAGCCTCCTATATTAACCTCATTTCTTTGATATAGAGCTCGGATTTTATTAAACTCGCTTAAAAATTCGATTAAAACTCGCTACTCAGTATCGTATATTGAACTGTAGGCCAAAATATTAAGGTTTACTTTTGATGGACAGAATAACTTATTGTTCGCCGTAGTTTATTTTCTCTTACATAAAAACCACATCCCGTCGGTGTCACGGTTAGGAGATTAAGCGGCTGACAGTAGCAAAATGGCTTTTTATCTATGACGAATTGGTAAGATTATTGGGGAGACTTCGACGTCATTTATAATAACAACTGAACACTTCCACGATTGGATTACGCAAATGTGAATAGGTAATCGGACGTACATAATGCTGTGGCTATTGAATTAACGGTACAGCGATCCATAAAAAGTAAGTAGTAAGTACTATACAGATGTATTATGCGTGTGATGTTAAGGGACTTTTTACATTAAACGCTATTTCATTGTACCTTGAAACCCGAAGTCATAAACAATAGCTACTCTAGACACCAGACCCTTCTTGGAATTAGTTGCTTCATGCCAGGATCTTACATATTTATTTGGCCAAAAGGAATCTAACGCGTTGTTCCTTGCATGACACACGGATATGTTGCCTACTTTCTATCAGGATTGATAAGGTTGTAACATAACTTCGTATCAACCACAAATACGAAATTTTACAATTAAAAAGCAAAGCATTTGTGCATCATTTCTAATCAATTCCGTCGCTATACTAATTAGTTGCAAATATATATGTGCTGCTACATTTGGTTTGTTAGTAACAACTAAGCATTGATTACTCATAATTATGTATTTAATTTCATTAAACGTAGCTAGTTAAAATATTGTGTAGGCCTGTTCCAAGTACGATGTAAAATGACACGTGTTTCATGCAGTGCAATACAAAGATTACAAATTGCTCGCGGAATAATGAAGCGTGTGTCGTGAGATTTTAGATAATAATATATTTCTGGCCAGAAGGGCGTAAATCTGGGGAGAGCTTCGATCCCCAAAACTGTGTCAAAACCATCAAACAATGCGAACAATAGGCATACGTCTATCGTTCAGTTGTCTCTCGAGTACGAAGCTGCGACCGATTTTAAATCATATTACATTCTTACGTAGACTGCCCGTTGCCTGGCGTGCCGTCGATGATTTTTTG
Organism: Cecropterus toxeus; assembly: GCA_018249875.1. Lineage (NCBI taxonomy): Eukaryota > Metazoa > Arthropoda > Insecta > Lepidoptera > Hesperiidae > Cecropterus > Cecropterus toxeus. The sequence goes on along the minus strand of DWNE01000661.1, from coordinate 5,394 downwards.
TCGAAAATTCGACGGTTTTTTGTCGAAACTACCGGTCAACGAGCCGAGTTACGCTTCACAATTAACAATGAAGGTGGTGAAGTTAATCATCGATTCCACTGAATACTATTTTCTAACAAAAACGGAAACATTTTACCTTCCGCGATATATCCACTGAGGTACTTGACCGACAACATAACTCTTTCGACAGCGCTCGCTAATCTTTATGTAAGTATCGGGAAGTGACGCTAATAGATGTACAACAATTTTTCTATGCTAGTTAACTGTCACTTTTTCAACGCATAAATTTCTCAATGCCTCGTTTGCTTCCATGTAATAATTGTAAATAAATATAATTGGACAGGTAATAAATAATGTACTAACAAGTGGTTGTCAAATATTTTTGAAAAAGTATATAACAGAAATGTTTGTCGGCTGTTAAACTTTGGAACGTTGTTAAGAATTTTGGATATATCCATAACTGAGTTTGCTTAATAGTCGAAATTAGAGAAATGCCTGAAATAAAATAAATTTACACATTAGGCACAAGATAATATCATCTGCAAATTCTATACGTTAGCGAAATTTTAATTAAACCCTATTCATTCTAACCTAACCCAATATTAATTTAGTATGTACGTAGGTACATTCAATTTCCGAAAACCGTTATTGTCTAACAAGGTGGAGCGTCTACCGGCGAATCAATTAAGCTCCGAGCTTATGTATCTACGTACAGCTTATACCTTCGTGTACAGCACAAAGGGAGCCAAGCATCCAGCTTCATAATGGACCCGAAAATTGCGTTTCGCCGGGCTCTGATAAACACATCAGCGTGCGGTCGTTTTGTGCACGTACCCTGGTTTGCACGTGACCCGCACGCGCCCCGCTGGCCCCAACCTACCCGGGGTCACAGCGGGGCCCCGTCAAACGGACCACCCCAACGAAAGTTCCCCAGGGATCGCGACTCGATTATTTACGCATGCAAATTGAGATTGCACACCCCTCGGCTTCAGTGCAATGGAATATTTGGCAGTTTCGCAACATTTATTTTAGGATGCACTTTGTACGTTTAAAATGGGTTCTGCATTTGAAATAGTCACAGCTTTAAAATAATTTGTGTTTCATTTCATTTAGAATGTTGAATTACGCGAAGAAAATGCGTGCAACATAATCGTTTTTTTTGTGAATACAATTTCTTGACAAATTGGTATGTATTTGTATAACGCATTGAATAATTTGCAATATCAAAGTAGAATTCAAATAAGATCGAAAATAAAAGGTTTTATTACATTATAAAAAAAAACAATATACAAGCAGCTTTAATTCTTTTACAAAGCCGAGTCACAGATACAGCCATAAATCTTATCCCCTAGCTGGCTAGGGCCTAGCTAATATTATTTTCACCTATCAATGCTGTTGTGCTACGCTTAGCGGCTTATTCCAAATCCTATACAAAAATAAAACCGATTTAAAAACGGACTTTATCACGTTATAAATTTTATACGCTATTGTGTATTATAGCCAATAAATTGTCACTCTATCGCTCTACTGAAAGGAGGGTTGAACCAGCCCTACTCAAAGAGTTATTTCTGTAAAATTCTAAAAGGGGAGGGTGGATATTAAACGCATTGATGCGATACATGTGGTAGTCTGTCTCTATAATACGAAAGTATTAGAAAGAGATGAGTAGGTATTGTAGGAGATAGTTGCAATCTTGCAATACGTAGGGCGGACGACGCAACGGGGGTTCGTATTAAATAAAAAAAGTAAAGATTATTTTATTTTTGTATACGGGGTAACTTTGACCGGTAATAGTCCACCTAAATAGTTCTTTGTTAATATAAGATATATTAACAAAGAGCCAAAAAAGGGAATAACTTGAACTTGTCACGACTTGAACCAACATGAACATTCTACAATATGTCCCAAAAGCATTAGTAAGTTTGAAAAAAAAATACAATTGAACAACAATAATAGACGGATGGTTGTTCCCATTTGCACATATACACCGCAGGCCAACGGAATTACACCTGCGTTCCGAGAGAAAATTAACATGAAATCCCGCACATTGATCGCTATCGGGAGGCAGCTTAACTGTAACCTATTGTAACAGCGTTGAATCATTACAACCTCATTAACTTTTACATTAAAACTCAAATCGTATTTAAAATCAACACAAAACTCACACGTCGCTATTTTACGATAACGGGTTATAATAAAGCTACGAAGAACAAGTGTAATAAATTATTGCCTAGTCAGCCTATGGTTATTACCCGAATGATAATGATTCTCCATTAAATTATTTTTAGGTCCGTGTACCTTCTTCATCACCGTCTGTAGCATACATTTTTAATGGTTTGAACTTTTCTACAGAAGAGAAAGAAAAATTCGCGTGATGCTATAAAAACCGGTTGAAAATCATTCTAATAAAAATGACATAAAGCATATACGTAAAAAAATGGTTAGTTCAACTAACTGTTTTGTAAAGTTGGCACATGTGTAAGTTAAGTATATCTTCATGCATGTACCTACGTACTGTAAATTGTATACGTTTGTAGTATACAATTTACACAACCCACGTCATCACGCGTACACCGCAGTGCAGCGGAAATTACACGTGCGCTCGTGCAAATGAACATGCACCGCATTGTATCCTGTCGAAACGGCCGGACCTAACTGTACCGGCTGTTATCACGTACGCTTTCGAAATTTAAATTTGAAATTTGAATCGGACATTCCAATCAGTTTGATTGTTTAACAACGAAGACTTAAGGAAAGTTAATATTTATGTATGGCGTATTATTATTATAAATACTAGACAAAAATTGAAGTAAATAACATAAGTATATTAATATGCAACTGTTAAATCCACCTAGTTAAAAACAAAGCAAAACGAAGACAAACTCGCTAAGTTTCCTGCCGGATCTTTTTAATTGAGGTCGTGTTCCAATCCGGTGGTAGCGTAAGAAAAAATATTGTAACTGTCAACATGTAAGCGCCCTCGTAGGCCCATATTATAGGAAGACTTCATTTCATTCAAATATTTAATTTTGTCTATCAAAACTTTAATTCGGTAAACTTTTAGTTTACGGTAGGTAAATCGATAATATTTAATGTCAATGTATTCATTTATCAAAAAAAATACCGATTGTACTTAAGGCAAAGTGAGATAACCTATGTAAAACCAATACACTGTGGTGTGGAAGTCTTATCAACACTACAAATTAATTGTATAACATAATACGGCTAAAATTAGCAAGCAATGGAATAAACATATTTCAATGAGTCTAATTTGTTATTATATTAGGTTTTTATATGTGCCATATGGTGTAGTATCAGGTAATAATAATAATATCTATCGAATACTTATTCAAAGGGTAAAAAGAACATGCCTTTCGTTATCAAAAAGGGATTGCAAAATAGGCCCCACCGAAGATGTACAATTTAGGGGAGGATTATTTTGCATAAAATGTTAATTTATCAAAGGGAAATATGATGCTAAATAAAATGGCAAATAAATCTCCTTAAAATATAAACGAAAACAAATACCTTTGTCTACAACTCATCCATCAAAATGTTTTCGTCCTGGAGATAAGATATGCAATAAAAGATAGAGCAAGTACATGAAACGTACGATATTACGTTTGAATTGATAATAATACCGAAAACATGAGCAAACGAACTTGCAGTCCACCTTGCCCTTGCCTGCGTCGGTGTTCCCGTCCGATTACAATGTGGGTGTCTTCGAGGTAAGAGTGAATAGGCTTTTTCTAAGTTAATGCGATTCACCACTAAAGACTATATCGCCACTTGCATGCCACGCCATCAAGTGGGATTGTAGTCAAGCGTTGGCTTATAAAAGATAAAAAAAACCTGATGGTAAGTGGCCACTCCCGCATATGGACATCAAGCAACACCAGATAAGATCAGTCTTCCATAAGGTTGGCCACAGATGCGCCCTTATTCCTGAGGACAAAGTTGGCACGCCTCGTATAAGTATTTTTCTCTTACAGACCTTTCAAACCAGACAAGAGCGCTTAACATGACGGCCCGCGAGGCGGAGCGGTCACTATACCGGTCTGACATGCAGAAATGTGAATTATGAGTTTAGATTTCTGTTCTAGGGCTGGGTGTTTCTGTATTCATCTTTGTGTGTCCATGGCATCCACGACACAGGTGAAAATCCTACTGTGGGTAGAAAAGATGTGCCGGTGGAGCTTCCAAATCGAACCACAAAGGGTTTTGCCACCGTCAAAATCATGTTATTGTTATACTGTCTACTACCTACCCTATACTGTTATCGTAATAAACAATGGTTCATAAATTATTTCATTACACAAAACAAAGTAACAACTAACTAATAACTGGATTACTTTTACGCGTTTCATATACCAAAATGTAAATACAATTTACTTACTCTCGTCCATTATATTTGGTGCACATGACAGCATTGAGCACACATACCTGCAACAATATAAAAGAAAATTATATGACTGTATTCTTATCGTTGGAATAAAATTAATACTCTTCTTTGAAATATATCCAAAATATCACAAGAAAAATCATTTAAATTTGTATTGCATTTGTACGACACAATTTTATGACCCTCATAACTATACGTAATGGAGTTCTCGCCAAGTCGTATATTTTATTCTTGGTGATAAAGAGGGCAAAATTTGGCAAAGTTTGAACATAATCAGTTTGGCGTAACGGAGTGGAAGTTAAATGTACCTTGGCCATACGCCCACGGTGTTCGTATATGTGACTTAATGCAATTTAGAATTGAAAAACGCATCGTATAATAAAAACCGGCCAACTGCGAGCCGAATTCGCGCACGAAGGGTTCCGTTCTATCATCTCTAAAAACGGAAATATATCAACTTGTTGTGAAGCGGTTAAATATTTATTTTACTCTGTTTTATGTATTTGTTAACTATCTAGCTATCGCGGTTCATGAGACACAGCCTGATGACAGACAGACGCACAGACAAACAGACCGTTTTTAGCCTTTGCGTACGGAACTCTAAAAATGACTTTTTATCAAGTAACTCCACTAGATATTGTTAAGGTTGATGATATACTATGTTTAAATATAATGCGCCTTTAACATTCTTTTAATTAACTAGGATATTATCACTTGGAACTCATTAGTCTGGCTTAAGCTTAACTGACTTAAGGAATTTATTTGGATCTTATTTACATTTATTATGAGTTTTATCTAATACTATTCGAGTTGTGGTGACCTACGAAACTAAAGTACCTGTAATATAACATGCTTCGCTGCGATGTTTTTTTTTTTATCTAAAATAGATATATATCTACGTTATTCACACCATTATGTTCGTATCAATGAACACATTTGTATATCATTGCGAATAGGATATAAAACTAACGTCCAAACACAAATTTTCCATC
>DWNE01000660.1:0-26812 GCA_018249875.1 Cecropterus toxeus | reverse complement strand
GCGGGTGCGTCTACTTCATATAAATTCAGACCTAATCTTTATTTACCTTAATACAATTTATAAAGTGTTATGGCTTATTTTATGCTTTTAAAGTCTATAGTTATTTAAAAAAATTGCATGAAGCTAATTAAACCAAGGATTTTTATTAGAAAGGAAAAAATACCTATGCCCTTGGATCTAAAAATAACGAAAAGGAGAAAACGTGAAGAATGGTTGTTTTGAGTAAACGTTATAAACTTGTACTAAGGACACTGCTTACAAAGTCAAAGCGAACAAAAGTTTAGTGTTATTTAAGGTACATACGACAAATGAAATAGAGCTTCCTGTATATCCCCAAAAATACCTATTTCATAAAACTTTTAAATTGACAATCCGAGTGGCGGGGCGGCTACTATAACGGCATTAGCCCCAGATATCTGTATGAATTTAGATTTTCTTTGTTAAAGTAACGTAGGAAAGGAATTTCAGTGTTGAACTATGAGTATAGAAAATGTTACTTGTGTATATGCCCCAGATACACATATTTCTCGAGCAGTAAAAGATTTTCTTGAGTAAATTTCTATGAAATATTCTGAATTAAAAGCCAACGTTAAGTGCTTCAGACTGAGTGTGAATATGAAAAGTAAATTGCAGTCTGAATATGCAAGCGGTCGGAATATTAAAGCCTTTGATCAAGTTTTATTTAGTAGTATTGTGCTATAAAATTATAGAATGTAAGAAGGAATAGAGAAAGAAAGTGTATAATTACATACAAGGGTAAAACCACTGAAGAACAAAACACTCTGCTTGTAATATGCCAAGAGACCTGGGTTTGATCCCTGGCTAAAAGTGGGATCAAGACTAGTTTACGTGATTCATCACATAAACAACGTATACTATTTCTAGTGTTAGGTTAGTTTCTTGCGTTTTAGCACTAGAACGACGGCAAAATTGACCTACCTAGAAAGACGGAGAGCGGTCAAATGACTGCTCGTAATTAGTGTTCAATATAGTGTTTTTAAGGATTTTTAAAATGATGATACAATGAACTGATGACAATATTCTGTTCATAACACAATATTTAATGGCAGATTTTACATTTTGAAATGTTAAATTCATTAAAATAATTACAAATACACCTTTTCAGCGCGAAACATCGTCTATTATTATATCACTCGTTTTATTTCGATTTTTCTTTTAGATTGGTAAGGTTAGATTGAAATATTGATGGCGTAGATTCTACGTGAAGGTTTTGTGCAAAAAAGTACCAAGTCTAGAAAATCTTACGAGGGTAGTTTTCAGAAACAAGTTCTCCCCAAATCTTGTTCTATAACTACCTTTACTGCATTTTTTTTGTACTACAGGCACCATGAAGACCATAAATTGCAATAAAGTCTTCAAAAATGACTATCCAATGCATATTACCTTCTTCTTTTATTCATTTCATAATGTGTTCCGGAAAAGGTTCATCGATAAACAGTCTTCGTGCATCTGTTATTTTTCCGTTGAAATCTCTTCTTTCGGATTCCGTAGGCCGTGCCTGTTTAGTAATAAAGTATTCTTGAGCCTTGGGACCAGGTCGAGTTGATCTGGCCGAACATTCCGGGACTCCTCTGTGGCTGCGTAAATAGGATTCAGTTCGTGAGCAGTGCTAGCATGCAAAGTTTGACTCCTTCCTGTACTACGGCCCCGATTACTATGCAGACGTAAATTTGAAAGGGGTAACAGATCTCCTGGGCTAGGTTTACTATCGGATATCGTAAATAACAACACGTAACAAAATAATTATCACAGTTTGATTGATCATCTCATAGATTCCGTTGTAAACGACGTATTTCGTTATTTTGAACTCTTCAAGACCTTTTGTTTACGATATTATAAATATTGCGTGTTAAGTGAGCTAGTCACTAAAACGAATGACAAATAAAACAAAACCATTGAAATGTTTACAAAAGTATCCTCATGTTACAATTTTAAAAGCAACAAAAGTTATAGCAGTCAAATGACTGTCGCCGTCTTTCTAGGTAGATCATTGAATTAAACAATAAATAAAGAAAATAAGAGTGTTTTAGTAGTGAATTTTGAAGTATCTTATCATATTAATAAAAGTCAAATGACTGCTCCCGTCTTTCTAGTGTTAGTGGAAGAGTTTGACAAATTGCTTTCATATGAGCCAGCCATCTTAGTCCTCGGTAAATAAAGACTCGTATGAAGACGCTTTCTACACTCATAGCCCTAAACTAGGATATTCTCCTGTGTCGTGGGTGCCATGGCCACACAAAGACGGATACACAATCACCCATCCCCAGAACAGAAATCTAAAGTCATCATACAAATATCTGTCTGGCCGGGGATCGAACCGGGACCCACTACGCGTTAGATCGGTATGGTGACCGCTCCGCCACGCGGGTCGTCAATGATGCAGATGCAACGCATTATTGATTTACTTAAGATAGAACCCCTGTTTACACGAAATTTACTAACGCCCTTGAACAGCAGTGACCAGTAATCATCAGATAGACATACATATATAAGCATATTTGCTAGCTTCTCTAACTTTAAAAAACATATATGTTGGCAATAAAATAATATTTCTTTTTTTAAATAGGAACCTAATATGAAGTTATGTTTTGCTGCATATCGAAATTTCAACTTTTAATTTTCTTGACATTTAGCTACGTAGCCCTAAAAATACTGTAGGTAAAAGACTAATATCTTACACCGATGTAACGTACCGTCATTGTCTGTTAAATCCAAAACTATAATATACACAATACTACACATAATTACCTTGCCCTTTAATATTCGCTACATAAACAAGTTACAAACATTTTGAATAATAAATTATTAATTGATGTGTACAAATATTATTACTCTTTGTTTACATATAGTACAAATACCAATCCAATAGAATAACATATGTATTCATTTCACTAGAAAACATATGTATTTTGAGATATCACGGGCCAGTGCAGAAAATGTTATTTTCTTCATTTCATTCGCTCTACTGAAGCTACTGCCCAAGTCGTAGGTTGCTACGCCGTAGCTATCGTAGTACCTACGGTGAATCGTGCTACAAAACTAGTATGGCATAGAAACGCTGTAAGTAAATTCGAAATAGAATTCTATTAATATTTCATACTCAAGGAGGTGAAATAAAAGTTAAATATTTGATTTATTTTATATTAAAAACTATACGTACAAATTTGCGGGCAACAGCCCCTTATATACATACACTGATACACTGTTACACAAGAAACATAATTAAAATCAAAGGTTCATTGCTTAGTTTTTATGTAGTGAAAAAGGTTCATGGAGTACTTACGCACTGGTGGATAGGTTACAGCCTCTTCATAGGTTTAGTGCTGGAAACTGAATCGATACTGCAACTTCTAGGGAATGCGATAAGAGCCTAGACAAAAAGAAAGTCTTAGTACATCACGGCAGCGCTACACTGCTCTTATATACCAAAAAATTGCATGGCGTTCGCGTAATTACATTATAAGATAAGAATATTTGATAATCAAAAAATATAATAGTATATTAGTTTGAGGTAATCCACAAATTATAAACGCGTGTCGAGATAATTTCATTTCTAACTAAAAATATCTGTGAGAGTTCTATATAGCGACGTAACAACGTGCCGACAGTGTCGGTGGAAACAGAAGGATTTATTCTTTAATATCTCCTGCAGGAGACAGTTGTTTTTCCCGAGTTATATCCTTGCGTACCTGTGAAGGTTATTTCATAAATAAAATAAGTTTATGACAACCCAAGTGTGATGTAATTTGATATTATATTTTTATGAAAAAAATACTTATTTCATGTATTTCAACTCAGACATATTTATGACACCAATCCCATTGACGGAGCGGTCATCTTGGTATGGCAACGAGTGTAAACAGCGTTAATCATTATTAAACATTAATTACAGGTGTCCATGATTTCAGAGACTACTCAGCATCTCAGGTGGACTGCTTGCTCATTGCTACTTTAATAAAAACGTAACACTGCTGTCGGTAATGTATTGGTACTACTGCAGCCAAAAAAAAAAGTGATAAGTAAAAAATATATAAACATTATAAGCTCATATTCGTAAACGTTACATACAAGTTAGTAAGCTGTGTTTAAATAGCAATTTGTAACCTTATCAAATAATATTTTTGTAATACTCGTATATAGAACCACACCGACCCTACGTTAGTGGCTTACTCAAGTCTAAATTGCCTTTCCGAAATAAATTTTGTTATGATGGAAATATATCACAAATTGTATTTTAATATGAATTTCTTACGCTATATCCGGGTGCAAGTTAACACTCCAAGTGTGTGAAGGTTAGAACAAAAAGTAATTGTCGTTATAGAAAAAAAAATGTATTTATGAATGCTTGAATGATCATTTATTCGACGACCCGCGTGGTGAAGCGGTCAACATACCGATATAAAGCGCAGTGGGTCCCGGGTTTGATCCTCGGCCATACAGGCATCTGAATGATGAGTTTCGATTTCTATCCTGGGTCTGGGTGTTTGTGTATTAGTTTTTGTATGTCCATGGTATCCTCGACACAGGAGAAAATCCTAATGTGGAGCTATGAGTATAGAAAGCGTCTTTTTTGTTGATTTTCAAAGAAATACGCAATGAAATCTACCGATATTTTTTATATTTATGAATGTTAGTTTACTTTACGTTATTTGTTTACGTTTCGATTTAGTTTTAGTAACACACTTTTTAGTTTCAATGCAAAACTGTTGAACATTTACAAAAACATGAATATATACATATATTTTTTAATTTTCTTAGCACGACCGTTTCATAATATAAAATGTTTTTATAACATAATAGAAGTAGCAAATGAACATACAGTCCACCTGATGATAAGTGGCCATAACGTGAGGTAGGCCACATAATTATGCATTGCTATCCCTGAAGACTAAGTTGGAACGACTGGAATAAGTATGTCTACTTTAGGACACATTTCAGACAATAAGCCACCTGAGCGTGGTCGCGCCGCCGAAGTCGAACCACAAAGGGTTTTCTACAATTTCGAACCGTTTACTTCAGCAAAATTTATGTATACGGAAAAAAATATACACGAAACGTAGCAACGTCGCAACTTATTCATATGAGACGGTAGAATCTGGAAAAATGTTAGTATTTACCTCAATTCCTAATATTCAATGAGTGCGAACATCAAAAATTCATTTCAATCAAGGAGAAATATCGGAGAGTCCCTCTGGGCGACGTCGATTCAGAGGCTATTGATCGCCGAAGACAAACTGGCATAAGGGCTGCATTATTAATTTCTCTGATACGCTGAAATTTGACTTATGATAGTTACTGTGTACTATTGTATACGTAAATAGAGTAGATTCGGTCCCCGGTCGGACAGATATATTATCATAAATTTAGATTTCTTTTCTCGATTTTGGTGTTTGTGTTTCCATGGCACCTATGATATGGGAAAAATCTTAATGTGGGTTTTTAAGTATAGAGGGCATTATCTTTGTATAACGACATTATATAAAATACAACTTAATCTTATATCGCATCTTGTTTAAATATTTCTTAAGAAATCCTTTTGCTCTACTAAGACTCTACGAGTACTTTATCTTAGCACACTGTATGTTTTCCAATATAATAAAATAAGTAAAAAAAGAAACTAAATATTGACAGGAAGAGAGGCAGTCGTACTATTTCAAGCCAATAATAAAGTGGGTGATATCATGGGTTTCAAAATTGCTCAAGGCCGAAACGGAATGTCAGCAAAGATATATTCGAAATCAGCGGATCCCTTTGTAAGTACTTTAGTGTCCATTGCGGTCAACCAGATGTCGCTACTGGCTTTGGTCACGTCCACTTACGTAAAAGTTCGGACCACATTGATCTGATTTAGGTCTAGTTATTATCTGAGCTCAGGATCGCAAATAATATTATTTTGCTTTCGTGAAATTAATATCTTTTGTCCTAAATCGTGTTATTGCTTGTATTCGTTTAGCTTGGCATTCGGTCAGGCAAACATAAATTACAACGTAGATATCCGTTCTGGGTTTAGGCCTAATCTAGCTTTGTCTAAAATTTGGGATAATATTTTATTACCCTAAACTTTAGGGTAATGAAATATTATTCCAAATCTTAGTGTCTGTTTTATTTTGCCTATTTATTTATAGCAAGTTATAAGGAAGTATTATTTTTTAAATCTTTAGACGACCTACAGATTCGACATTTTAGGCGTATTTATTAATAAAAAAAGACTTCTTTCGGACTTTTAAAATTGCTTTTTAACTTTCTGTTCTTTACATTCGCATCATATTAAAAGTCGCTTAAATTTCAAATACCTAAAAGCACCAAACCGTATTGGAGAAATATAAAGATAAACTACGTCACTGTCTAGTATTGCTGTATAAGTTTGCTGGCGCACATGTGAACAAGCGAATTCAATTAGGGATTAAACTTATAACCCGCTGATTACATTAGCCGCCAGGTTTAGCACTGCACGGAGTTCGCTGTTGTGCCAACAAACGAGATTTCATCAGAAATTGGTTTCAGGAAAGCGCATTTGTGTACTCAGTGTCTAAAGTGATCGCTAAGTTTCTTGTCGGACGTTGTCAGTTGAGGCCGTGTTCTAAACCAATAATAGTGTAATAAATATTGTAACTGGCTCTTTTCCGTAGATATATACAAAATTTCTATTAATTTGATCGTCACTTCATGTTACACCTATTGTTTGGCATGTGGCTACTGCTTGGTTGGATGAGTAGCAGTATCCTTCATGGCTTAACTCCATCATCAGCACCGCTGCAGCTAATTCTGCCTGATAATAGCAGTGTTAACAGTTGCTGTTTTCTGCTTTGAAGGGTATAATAAAATAAAAAAAGGTGTGATAAATATGATAGATGTGATAGTTGCCGTTGAAGTTAAAGTATTTTGTAATGAACTAGAATTGTACGTCACATAAAACATGAATCTGCCTTGCGGTATATTTTTCCACTTGAAATATCCAATTCGTCGATTGCCTTTTTAAAGGCTTCTTGAGAACGAAGCCCTTTAGATCTTGACTTGCCAACAGGGCAGAACTTATCGTTCCAAAAAAATTGTGAGAACATAAAAAGATTTAACAAGTACTAGTCTGTGAAAGCAACATGATTTTAAAACAAATCGTTTACTTTTTAATGGGCTCTTAGTTTTTTGAAGTTTTTTCTGTTAAATTCTGTAGAGGGTATATTTTTTACGGACTGTGTAAGGTAATATTTTTTGAAGGTGTGCTTGTATGTATGTCCATTTTTTTTCACGCTCTACAGCCAAGACGACTGTATTCGACGGCTGAAGATTCAATTATATATCATATGTCCAATCCATCAAGGATTGGACATATGATATATAATTGAATCGATTTAGTTGTAACAGTGAGAGGGCTATATTATTATTTAAATATGCTACCTGGGATAAGTCAGAAGGGGGAAGGGGGTAAGGGTTGATTTTTTAAATATTATAGCAATATAGGTATCAAATAAAAGCTAGTAAATAGGCGATTTATATAAAGTCAGCGACTGCTCTCTATCAGGTAATCGAATTGCCTGTTACATAGCGCTTTTATACATAAATCTACTTCAAACGCCTTGAACTGATTTCTGTATGTATGAGCATAAAGTGACTGAACCCAGTGAAGCAAGCACAAAGCCATTAGCGCGGCGGAAGCGGCCGCAGGCTTTCAAGCGGCCTATGACCGGATATTGCGGTAAGTGCGTTACCGTATCCGTACCCTCAGACAAGAGGGGTGATGGTTCATGTCGGACATGAAACTACTACTTATATTTATTTCTAATGGAATAATCATCGTTAACATTATCAGTTCATTAAGTACATATTAGTTTTAAGTTACTATTCATTTTAATGTGGTAGTGCTTTTATGGTTGGAGTTAGGAGGCACCATCGTCGAATTATCGTCATATTTGTGCCGAATAACAGCATTGTTACGCGACGCTGTTTTCCAGTTTGATGAATAAGGTGTATGAGGTATACGAGAAGTTCCAACTTAATCCTCAGGGATAACAATGCACCTGTTGCTAACCTCAGGTAAGTCTGCGGCAAGAGTCTGCAGCGAGAGTCTGCGGTTATTACAAATGTCCGTCGGAGGCAGTGACTATTATATACAGGTGGATCGCATACTTGTTAGTTACTTCGATTTCGTTAAAAATGTTTTTAGAAAATTATAGAAATTTCGTTCATGGATATTATTAATATATTTAATTTACCACTTAGTTTTACGAGTAGGTAATTAACAGAATTATTTATCTTATAAAATATTAATTTGCTTTGAATATTCACGAGGTAAATGTTTGCGAAAATTACTCAAATCGTAATAACATGAGTAAGTAACATAAGTTTGCAGATGTTATGAACTTCAAACTACGATTTGCATCCGAGACTCAGAAATACAATATCTATTGCTCGGAGATATTTTCCAAGACTGAAAACTTAGTTATTAGCTACCTAGATGTTTGTAGTTATTGCTTTGTAAAGTATTTGCTCTGTCTGCCTTTGAGAATGACATTGGTTTAGTTAAAAATTCTCTGTTGTGTTGTGAATAATGTATGTATACATATGTACATGTATATATATATAGAAATACAAATTTGTAGGGCTATAGAGCGGACATTGTCAACATTTTCAAAATTACGTTTCACACTAACGCCATCTATGTATTACCGCCTCATTATACAAAAAATATCAGCGTAAATGAAAGCCTTCATGACGTGGCCGTCAACATATCGCTCTTATATTAAGTGGATTTCGAGTTTGATATCCGACCAGACAGACATCTCAATTATATTTTTCATGTGTACCTGCATGTTTATTAACTCATGTCTGTATGTCTTCCTTACCAGCATAGGGTTACAACTTTAGAAAAAATATTGTTTTAGAAACGTAAATTGAAAAATAGCACCTAAACAATTAAAGTAATATAGCGATACTGAAATTTCATTTTATACTTTTGCTTTATTTTGACGTCGATAACAATACATGGCTACACAAGACGCTCTAAGTAATAGAACCTATTCATATGAAATATAGCTACTCTCATAGACAACATGTAGGTTCGTTATAATGTCAATATCTTATCTATAGTTGTATTCGCATTGTGCCTCCTAATTAGGACCCGAGTTCATTAACGTCCAAATTCGTCATTGCTTTATTTTCCGTGTAACATAATATGGGTTTTTTCATTTTATGATTTGATTTCCCCATTTTCCTCATTTTCCTGCTCAGAATGCGAAAGCCGATTTTCGATAACAATTTGATGGATATTAATGATGTCAAAATGGCTTCATAAAGCTAAATCGGATTGAAAGAAATTATAAATTATAAAGGAAAGAAATTATAAAGGAGGCTTATTGTTTTAGATACGTGCCGCGGTCGAATGAACATGTCAAACCTATTTATAGTATCGTAAGTGATTTATGTGACCTTTGAAGTTCGCGGTTCACTTAATCACTAATCATCATAAATTATCCTCTATTCAACTGTAAACCACTATTAGGTTACATGCGTGTTATCTAATGATGAATACATTTGGGAGTCGATATCTTGTTAGTATTCGATAACGTTTCGCACGATTTGATTAATGTGTTTGTATTAGTTTTGTTTTGGAATACACATTCGTATAGATCCATCTATTCATTAGTCTCTGAAGGTCTGCGGACATAGTCCTCGCTTTACTCTCGCCTGAATCCAGTGATTTCTCGCCGTCTTCTTCTTGTTATTAACTTTCATTGTTTGTGATGTTAATATAAAAAACGAGTCTCTGTTTTTTTTTCTTGAAAGGTCTACGGGTCGCAAGAATATGTAGTACGAAGACGCCGCGGGCCTCAAGTAGAGAGTCACGGTCTACATGCAGCCCGCGGGCCGCGAGTTGCCGATGGCTGCTACAGTAGATACACTTAATATGCCATTGAAATTGATCGGAATGGAATAATAAAAAATACAATTTTATTTAACTCGCATTATATACATATTTATATAGAATACATTTAGTATTCTTACGAATTGGTAACCTACCAGTAGAACAAACTGGATGTGTACATTTATCATAATTAAAAAAAAAAACAAAACTTTATTGTCTGACTGAACTTAAACAGTTCAAATGATATAGCCCTTCAAACATATGACACACGGACAGACACACGGCATAGGCTTAGTAATTGCGTTCATATTTGCAGAGAACCTGTTACTGGATATATTATTACAATCTCTATCCTGAAATCGCGTACAAGCTCATAATAATGGTCTGCGGTTGCCATTCGATTTTCCTTCCATGAGGCTCTATACATTTCGGATTATGTGTATTTAGTTAGGCTAGCCTGAGCGCAATAGCTGATGAAGATCATTATAGTTTTACTTACTGTAAAGATATACAGAAATATAAAAAATCTTGTATACGAAGCTTAAAATTTATGTATGATACATTAAAACAACGTTATATTGTTTCCTTATTAGTTATTATTGAATTGTAAATGTAATAAATTTGTTTATTAAAATCTTCGTTACTTAATTGTGGATACCTAGCTTTATTATCATTGTCATTGTTATGAGATGCCTGCCTAAATTTACTACTAAACGGGATTATAAAATATGTTTAAACGTATGTTAAAGCGTTTACGCAATATTTTAATTGTTTAGTATATAATTGTTTATTGTACATATGGATTACAGTTTACATTTAAAAGTGTGACTTAGCAATGAACCTAAATATATGCAAACCAATTATTCATAATCACTACTTTTTCCTTGTTTGAAACATTTTTATGGCCAATGCGAGATAAGAATTTATCACGAATCCAAAATAAAATATGCGTAAATCGTTTCATACGTACGATACAATTTCCCGATAACTTGGAATTTCGAAACGTAGTCGACAAACAAACACGCTGGCCCCACGATATCAATTTGTAATAATGGTAAGGGATGCTTGATTTCTTTGTGTAACCTGTTCCGAGAAGTGTATTGTTCCACGTTATCCGTGTAGCTTTCAGCTTTACGTTTCATTCCCTTAATAAACTGTGGCGATTTTCCCGTAAAAATACAAATAAGGAAGGATTATATCGGTTTTACATTGGAAATTAAAATGAATATTAGAAAAATGTTAAAATAAAACATACCTAAAAATTAATAACGACAGTCGTCAGTTCTTAATAACAAATTTTTAAAGATTTTTGGGTGACAAAGATAGAAAATTGTCAATTAGACGAGGGTGAAAATGAAATGACGAGGGGCAAAAAATTAAAAGAGTATATTAATGGGCATTACATAATGTAATACCCAAAACAGTTACCAGACACGCTAGCAGAAAACACTATATAATAATGCATTAAATGTACTGTAAAATAAAAAACACATTTAAGCTCTACCTGAAACCACTTTGTTCAAAAATTCATCAGTTAGAAGCCCCGACGTGAATTCGTTACAAATGCATAGTCGCGTCTGTTTCGAGAGCCCAGCTTACGGGGAGCGCGTTTTGCAAATTTACTTATAGAGGAACGTATGAAGCGATCAATGGTTACCGAGAAAAGAGAATATATCACAGTTTCTTAACATTATATTAAATATAAATAGTAACTTTTTTCCGTTTAATAGATTCAAAAAATAGTATGTAATAGATGGGAAGGCACCAGAGAATACGAATTATTCATCGAAGATGACCGAAAAGATCTAACTAAATTCAAACAACTAACATTCAATTTTAAAAATGTATAATACAAAAAATTCTTGGAATGTTTCAAGTACCCAAACATTACAATTTCATTACCCGCCCAAAGATAAATCACTGAAGTTCATTGGAACCCACAACCCACCAGATTTCTTTGAGTCCTCTTCTACGACCGGGTTGATCTCGTCTCATCAAAGGGTGTCATTTACGTATAAATTGTTTCAAACAAATGATTTGTAGGAATTTATTGAGTTTAACAACGCGTAACCGAAAACATTGTTACCTACTATCTTCCAGATGGAAGAGGGGTCAGTAACTATGGGTCCCAGGATCACTAATACCAACACTACACGGCCATAAACAATTTCATGAAATCGGGACCGTTTTCCAAAAATCAAATCTGTGGTGACACTACACTTTAGTGATTCGAACCTCTACATCCGGTCCGACCTATCCATTCGCCGGATCGTATTCACACATTCAACATTTAGTATTCCGTATACAATCCCATACGTTTCAGAATTATTCGAGGTAAAGAAATATAAATAAGTATTTTCAATCCTTTTCAAACATTATTCATATCTAAAGAATTCAATCGAGCGGTTACAGTACTTACAATGTTTACTGGTATAATTAGGTACCAGTATGTCTGTCTACCTGTATGTGTAATTTACACTTATTTCAACCCAAGGTCTACTACCTTAGTACTGCTTTAAACGTTGCTGTGATAAGGTCTAAAGGGTGTGGTAAGGGGTCTCCCTTATTGCTTATTCCTTGCTTATTAAAAGTGTATCCACTTAGCTTCTTTAAATGTATGGTAGTCTACACCTACTTCTAACGGGAAGTGAGTTGCCGGCTCACTGTCATATGAGGCGCTCATCTTAGTTCTTGGGAATAACAACACATTTGTGATTGACTTTAGATAGAACTCCTTCTATATGAAGTTGCTTACACATGTCAATGGGTGGTAGTGACTACTTACCATAAAATGGATCGCATGCTCGTTTGCTACTTCAAAATAAATAGAAAAAACTTTACAATATACATTTGTACCCATAAAAAAACTCACGCAACATAGTAGGTACATATCCTACAATATGTCTGCACCGGATTAGATCACTTCAATTTACTGCCCTGAAAAGGGTTTTTCTAGGCAGTTACATTTGAATAGACATTTGCGAACAAATGGAAAATGTTGTTTCTATCTGGGCTCGAGTACATATCATTAGACTCTACGAAAAAAGCCCACTAGGAGTATGTTGAGTTGTTGGTATAAATGGTAGAATTTGAGATGTGAGTTAAGTAAAACTGATAGTTTTCTGGATGCTAATGGTTTTGTTCGAATCTAATGGTTTGACTTCCACCAAGGGGACGTTTTACCCGAATACGCCAGAAGGAGGGTACACTGTGGAAGCGTATGTATATTTGTGTCTATGGCGGAAACAAACAAACATTGTAGTAAAATGTACCATAACTAGGTTTGTCATCACAAACGATCATGCAGTCCACCTGATAAGTGGTTACGGCCACCCATGAACATCTTCATATAATAGAGGGGTCCCACCTGAAGTCAATTACAGATATGTTGCTAGTCCTGAGGACAAAGATGGTCACCTCATATGTAAGTGAGCAAGAATTCGTTGAGGCGGTGGTCCTCCCTAGTCGAACGGCACTCGTTCCACCTTCCGAAATATGAGTACAAAAAACTTGTATCACACGCAAACATCATTGAAGATAGAACCTCCATTGTTAAGTTACGCTTGTGAGTGATGCATCTACATTAGATGACTACAGGGACACCAGAACTGTGCTGTTGTGAATATCTTCATATATTATATTATATTAATTCTTACTATCTTTGTGTTTTTAATATTACTTTGAGAGCGTATGGTTTGTTCCGGCTTGAAAGACGGGGTTTAAGACAGTATATTTGTATTTACCTGATATTGTCATTAACATCCGCTGTCTCATGCACATCTAACATCTACTTTGTACATATGAGATAATCAATATCTATTAAATTGCTGCAAATATAACTGACATTTGGATTGAAATTTGGAGTTGTTAACAAAATTAATGATTTTTCAACAAATCTGGCAAGTTCTTGTACAATCGAGATACGAAACAGACCGTCCTGGTTATCAAAGATCTTTAATTGTTCTCCAAACTTTACCGTAGTTCCGAACAAAATTAAATTTCCTCGCTTGCATTCCTTTTACGCTGTTTTAACTTCGTAAGTAGTGGTCCAAGTTTAGGGGAATGGAAATTGGGAAGCGGTTGAGAGCAGTTACGCTTCGATAGGCATTGTCGAAGATTGTACGCGGTACGATACGTTCCATTATGGTTTTGTATACGATTTAAGTTACGGAAGTTAAATAGAAACCACTCATGGTTTCAAGAAGATTTTTGATTATGTACCTCACTCCTAAAACTCGAAAAGGTGAACTCTGCTAATGGTATGTAGCCGTAACCCGCGGGTTACGAAACATGCGCTGGGCGCTGCAAACGTCAGCGTTGAGCGAATTCCTGCACATTTCCATACAATTTGCATCGAAAATTCGTGGCAATTTAGAGATATGCATTTTAAATAACAATAACGGCTAATATTTATAATAAATAGTAATAATATAGTAATAGCTAATAATATAGTATCAGATGTATGCAACAGTTTTTTTCTAAACTTTCACTATTATATATCTATTTTACTACGATAATGTAAACGAATTCTAAAATAAGTATGGTACTTTTAGATACTAATACAGAGCCGATTTCGTAAGTTACTTTTACAGTCTTCTACAATAAGAGCAGCAGGTCCTACGGGTCGTGAGAAATAGCACAATGTTAGAAACAGGACACGTAAGTGGGCAATAAACATTGAAGGGCTCCCTTTGTGAACGTTTTACCGAATTGTGTTTTTTTACGATTTACCTTTGTAAGAAACGGGGTCGTAAACTGATTGCGATAAGATACGACTGGATAAATATAAAATATATTTTATTTGTAACGGAACTTATTTACGTTTGATCCCATGACGTTTCTTCCAAGGAAATGGGTATTTTTATATCTAACATCTAGTAATCAATGTCGTTCTTCCGAGATGCGGTACTGCCTAGGCACATCTATAATGAGCTCCTGTATGTTTCATGATTTAATCTGAGTAGGTTTATGACTTTTGCCGCCTGGATACATCTGCTTCAAATTTTCGACCTCATGCATCTGCAGATAAAGTTGGAGTATGTTGTTACCGCTACCAAACCTAGCGAACTAGACCACTGCAGCGTTTACACTGATGATATAAGATAGTAATAATGGTGACGGGAGCTTAAGTAAACCATTACTGCATTACTGTGTCTTAAATCTGGAGTTTTTGCTATAGTGCGGCGTGCGCGTGTTTCTCTGTCTGTCTCTCTCTCTCTCTCATAGAAAACAAGTAGCGCGCGCCCTACAAGCCGTGCGGTGTGCGCGTGTTTCTCTGTCTGTCTATCTCTCTCTCATTGAAAGCAAGTAGCGCGCGCCCTGCAAGCCGTGCGGCGTGCGTGTGTTGCTCTGTCTGTCTGTCTCTCTCTCATAAAAAGCAAGTAGCGCGTGCGCTGCAATACGTGTGACGTGCGCGTATTTCTCTGACTGTCTCTCTCCCTCTCTCATAGAAAGCAAGCCGGTTATTTTCGTTTTGTCTTTCTATTTAGCATTGAACAGTGTGGTGTCGTGACGATTATTTTGTTGAGTGTATACAGGTTTTTTGTCCATAATAAAAATAATAACAATAATGAATCCTGACAGTGTTTATATTCCATTATATTTGTTAATAATAATTGTTATATATGTATAGCTACGGTTGTGTGCGAGCTGCGCCTCACATCTCATTTTATATACATCAATAATAAAAAAATATTAAAACTTTATATAAATATTTTTTTTACAATTCCTTCGCTATTTAATCGAAAGGAATACGTTCCATCAGGGTGTTCCTTGACACCTCTCAAGTTTTTTTTATTGCATTCTTCAATGGATCCTATGATAGAAACAACTAAGCTAACGGCCATTTAACATTCCCTTTAAGCGTCACTTGCTCTGCGCTGCAAGCGACAGCGTTAAGCATTAAAAACAAATGCATGACTCTGATCTTATTATCCACAAATTTCACCGCAAATTGTGGCGAAATTGACTAAATTAACATAGTGATAGTCATTCGGCATTAAGCACCTAGCATAAATATTTGCAGGTTTTAGTAAACTCAAATTAAACTTAGCATCAATCTAATTATTAATTTATATTAAAAGTCCACAGAATAAACGAGGCGCTGACCTGTAGGTGCCTGGTGGTAATAAACTTTCCTAAAAGCGTTGTTAACTTTATCTAGCTCTACCTCGGCACTTTAGTCTGAGCTGCTTATATGAAACACCGGTATATTTTATTAGGGGCTTATGTAAATATTATTTGACATTCGCGCGACATTTTTACGTACTAATTTAAATTTTTGCGAATGGCGTGAAGTGTCGATAAAATGTTTGTTATGTGTTATTTTACTGTGAACTGTTGATTAGAAATGTTTATTGTAGAGTTCATTTTTAACCGACTCCTTTGTATTTGATTTTGTAGAAATCTTGAGGTACAAACTTATTTGTTAGTAACTGAGAAGTCTCTAAAAAGGTTCCAGAAAGGAGTGTGAAGGTGCCATTTATGCGTGCCATGCAAGGCCAGCTCGGTGGACTATGGCCTAAAACTCTCTGATTCCAAAGAGAACCCATTGCCAGCAGTGAGACAATTTTGATGTCAATTATATAATTCGAATCAAATATAAGTCAGCCGGCAACTAAACCCTTCCACCAAAACTGCTTCATGCTAGAAATATGTGTGACAGTGATCTCCCCTACGGTCGAAATACACAGATTTTAACAACGGAAAAAATGGTATTTGAAATTCAGAACACGTCAGACACTCTTACAGCTATAAATCTTTATTTTAGAGTGCGCGGATCTTATCAGCTTATTTGTTTGAGACAGACGTGTAATGTCGTGTAGAGCATTGTTCGAAAGCCAAGACACGAGTGTATTCCACTATGATGAACAATAGACACCCTATTTAATAAGGCATTTTCAAACGTCTCCAACAGAATTTCATAACGAGATTGGTGATCTCATGTTAAGGATTAGAACTATGTAGTCATTGTTTGTTGGTAGGTATTTTAAAATAAAACAGTTGGTATTAAAACAAAACCCAATTGCTTATATATAATTAATTAAAGTACTTGTTTTACCCCTAAAAATATGAACGCTCGCCTGCTACTCAAAACAATTATTTTCCATAACTTTCTAATCTAATAGCCCAGATTAATTCTTCTCTAGTTCCTCTGTTCAATCATAGGTACATATTATTAGTAAAATTATTATACAAGATTTGAACTTAATTAATTATTATACAAGATTTGAACAACGTAAGTTAATTTCCAAATTTATTAAACGAAAAGTTTAAAGGTTAGACGTTTAAGAACAAATAAGACTATTTAAACGAGCAACGACTAAACTTTGAATCATTAGGTTTGGGTAATCTCTCAGCTTCAAAATGCCTTTAGGCTGAAGACTCTGCGTATAAATTGTTCATATAATTTATTTCTACTCGAAAGTGACTAGGGGCTATTGCACGCTCGTACTGTAAACACATTTATAAATAGTTTTATTTGCAAACTAATTCAAGACTGGTTATTTACAGATCAAATGAGTTATCGCATGCTTTATCGTAGCTTTTTCCTTTAATATAATGGTAGTAGCAAACGCCTAATGTATGGAATGTGGCAAATATTATTGTCGTGTATCGTGGTCTTGAATAACACAACTCCCTGTTTTTCTGTGGAATTCGTAGAAGGCGACTAAGGGACAAATACCAGGATGTGGTCGCGGCGTCTTTCTGTATAACATTCACACCCTCTGCGGTCATCGACTCGCAAGCAAAGCGTAGTGACTATTGGCAAAAATCTATATTCATAGAAGACTACGTCCAGAAGTGGCGTTCCAAGGCTGATGGAGCAAATAGACATTGACGTAGGATATCTAATAACTAACACAACACGTTTTATTACCTAAACCAATGAAACTAACTCAATATAATCATTGAAATTTCATGATTAATTTATAATTCACAAGGCTTTTCTTATAAGAGGCTTCAGAAATTCAAGTGTACTTCACTTTGCCTGGTCTGCTTTGCCTGTTACTCTTCACGCCTCACTTAGTACTTCAGCCCTATTCGAGGTATTGCCACTCTCCTTGCCAAAAAATTCGTATAAAATGTTTTTATAATCTTTTGACTGTTTGTCGGTCAGACATTGTAAAAGATTGATATTGATATCGATATTAATTAACGAATCCGAATCACAAAATATTCTACTAAATTCAAAAATCATGGACATTAATTTCATCTTGTACGCACATAACTTAAAAATTGCTTGGCATTTATACCTTGCAGTTCTAACATAATTAATACCACTGGGCTATAACTATTTAAAAGATTATACGGCTTTTACAAAATTCTAAACATTTAGCGAAATCCTCTCGTGATTTTAATAATACTATGTATTTTTAATATATGACTACTTAAATGTTTCTATGTACAAAGACTAAATAAATAAATACTTTACAATCCTTTGACAGGTAATAGCTCTGCGATTAGCTGAGCGTAATTACGGTCCCTCAGGTGTGATTAGGGGCGGCGATTACCGACTGGAAAGTAACTACACGAACTGGAGTTACGTCTAGAAATTACGAAGCAATACTGTTGAATTTATATTACCTAGATTTATTTTCAGGAAGCGTTAATGTATTTTAAAAAATACAATTATTTTTGAAGACTGGTTTATTAGGTGGTTCGCGATCGACTGACAATATTTCATATATTAAAACAATTCAGTTTTAAAAGGAATGTACAATGTTAACAATTTCCCACGCTACACTTTTCGTAAAGTACAGGTGTGACAGTTTAGGCAATATTGAAGACAGACCCGGAGGTCGACGTGGGTGGTATAACTACCGAAGGGGTATTTCGCAGATTCATCATAATTTTAAAAATTTCACTATTATTTGTAGGATATAAAAATAAGGAATTATGGTTTATGTCAATTTTATGTTTGTAAATGTCATTTTTATTGAATTATTTAATGTCAAGTTTATAAAATATTTATTAAAATTATTTGAGATGTCTATGGGGGATGTTATTAATGTATTATTTGATATAATTTTGTTTATTTATTTATTATTGTTATTTGTAGTGTCTGTGTCATTTTTAATAAGCCGCCAGGAAGCCAAAAATTTATTTGTGCATTTGCAAGATACTTTTTGTTTTGTAGTTTTTGAGCCGTAATTGTACAATTTCGCAGCGTTTTATTGTAATTAATATATTTCTGTTTTATGTCATTATTTCTCGTTTTAAGATACTGGTGTCGTAATTTTCGTTTATTTTTTGATGATATTTTTATGCCCCTACTTATCCAGGATGCTTTGCAAAATTTTTTTCTTAAATTTATTTTAACAAGGGGGAAGCATAGGTTGAAGCATATAGAATAGCACGTATATTTCATGAAAAATATTGAAAGCTTTGTTTGTATTTGTTTCTTCATAAATTTCCGACCAGGACAGTGATGTAATAGAGTTATAAAATTTTAAAATATTTTTCGTACTATAGTCTCTCCGTTTCATGAAGTCTACTCTACTATTAGGAATTTTATTCTCAAGAGGTAGAGTGAGAAGTTGCCCAGTGTTATGGTCTGAGAGTTGTAGATTCAGAAGCTCTCCCTCAGCCTTTGGGTAGTTACTAATTATTACGTTAAGGCAGGCACTTTCTCTCGTGGCGCTTTTTATGGATCATGTAATTAAAATTTACCAATAATGAAATCAAATCTAAAGCGATTTTATTACATTTTAATATGTCGATGTTGAAATCTCCTGTGATTATAATCTTATATTTAATTCTACTGCGGCATTTAATAAGTAGTTTTTCTGGTAACATTAGGAATTGGTATGGATTACTAGTAGGTGTTCTGTATAATTATGCAGATTATGAAGCATTTTATTTCAGTTAATTCAATGCCACATACTTCAAAGCACAGTTCTTGGCCCAAATCCTTAAAAAACTGATTTTGAGAATATTCTAAGTTATCTTTACATATGATGCAGGTCCCACCACGCCGTTGAAGAGACCTGGAGAAACTGGCTGCTAATTGAAAGCCGTTTAATTTTAAATTCAATTCCTCGCCTTGTTTTATAAAAGTTTCGCATAAGCAAATAATATCTATATATTTATCTATATATTATCATGATTAAAACTAAGTCAGATGCTATATGTTTTGTATTACAAACATCGATTACTGACCACGAATGCACAGCCGTTAGTCTTAACCATAAATCAAGCGTAGAATACACTAGTTGTGTAGGACATAGTATTAATTATGAGAAGTTAGACCCCGCTATTCAAAATATAAATTTTCAAACTATATTAGACTGCCATGATACTAATTCAGCCACTAATCTACTAGTAGGTTCATTATCTTCCCCTATTAAGAACAGTTTGATTACGAAAAAAATCCCAAATAGAAAACGTATAACTAAACCATGGATCACAGTTGGATTGTTAAGGTGTATGAGACATCGAGACAATCTCTATAAAAAATTAAAAAAGGAACCGGGCAACGAAGTTTTATTATTAAGCTATAAACGTTATCGTAATTACTGTACACATTTGCTAAAGAAGGCAAAGAGAAATTATGAGAGAGTAGAAATTGAGAATTCAAAAGATAATAGGAAAAGACTGTGGGATACAATAAAATCAGTGGCTCAAACAGAAAAACAGATCACTCCAATTCTTTGTTACGGCCTGGTCAACAAGAAACAAGCTTAAACAGCGTAAATAGTTATTTTGTGAGTATAGGTAAAAGGCTTGCAGAAGAAATTCAGACTTTTTTTGATTTCAATAATACAAATAGAAGTATAAATTCATCAACCATAATTAATTCCTTTGCCCTATTTCCTTCAGATGAAAAATAAATCTATAACATTATTTTATCCTTGAAGGATATTTGTGCCGTAGGTGCTGACCAAATTTCAGCTAAAGTGCTAAAGAGATACCTCCATCTTCTTATCTCCCCTATCACCCATATTTGCAATCTGGCTCTGTCATCAGGTGTATTCCCCTCACCTTTTAAGTTAGCTATCATAAAACCTATTCACAAAGGCGGAGAGCGGAACAGTGTTAACAACTTCAGGCCTATTTCCATCTTGCCCACACTATCGAAGATCTTGGAACGCATAATAAATTGTCGTCTTATTCAATTCCTAGAGAAAAACGCTCTCCTTTCACCGGCCCAATTCGGGTTTCGACAGGGAAGGTCCACAAATGACGCCGTGCATGTACTGACCAATTCAATTATCAGTTGCCTTGACGAGAGGAGCAAATGCTTAACGATCTTCTTGGATATCAGGAAAGCATTTGACACAGTGTCCATTCCCCTTCTTCTGACTAAGCTAGAGTCTTTGGGAGTACGGGGTATCCCCCTAAAACTTTTGAAAGACTATCTAACCTCAAGATAACAACGTGTTATGATTGATCACATGCTTAGCGACGAACTAACCACTGAATATGGCATTCCCCAGGGTAGTATAATCGGTCCAACCTTATTTTTAACCTACATAAATGACCTGTGTCAAATGAATCTCCGTGGTGGTAAAGTTATTACCTTTGCTGACGATACCGCACTTTTCTTTCGAGGTGACAGTTGGACTGAAGTATTTGATGCTGCACAGTTAGGGCTTTCTAGAGTTAATAAATGGTTGCAAACTAATCTTTTGACTTTAAATGTCGAAAAAACTAAATATGTTACTTTTGTAAATAAAATAAATCTACTTCCCCCGGAAAATCAAACACTCACGATCCATTCTTGCTGTAGTGGCATACTCAACTGCACATGCCCAATTCTACAACGGGTAGACAATATTAAAAACAATAATAAACTTGGAACGTCGTGCGACATTGCTACTGTACAGACGTATTGTTCGAACTCTCCGTAATTTTAATCAAAAAAGTGCTAAAAAAGTAAAAGATTGTTGCGTTAAGTTATACCGTTTTAATCAGTGTAGTGTACCCAAAAGAACTGTGTTATAATTGAGTTGTATAAGTGACTGAATAAAATTTAAACTTAGAAAACAAGTTTAAAATCTTCCGTTAATTGCTAACTGGTCACAGTGAAAACAAAAGAATGACCTTTGGACTCATGAGTGGACTTCGTTATCTGATTTAAAAGGCAAGCTTAAGTGCAGCTACTATTGCTTATTTCGCATTACGGAACTATTACATTGACGGCGTATTGCCGGCGTATTGAATAATCAACCGTGCGATCGTGAGTTCGAATCTCATCGGATACTTTTTTTTTTCTTTTTTTTTTGGACTCAGTAGTTTTTATTATATTACAGTTTTGTTTAATTTTTTTATTATTTTTTATTTTTTTATTCTATGTTGTTTTTTTTATCTTGCAAATAATACAAAATCGAAATGTCTTCTAATGACAATACATGCTTTGGGTGCCGGAATGTTTTACCCAAAAAGGAATAAATAGACTGCTCTTACTGCCATCGTTCCTACGATCTACTCTGTGCTAATATATCTTCGAAGCGGTTTTACTTGATGGACCAGCAGCGCAAAAAATGCTGGAAATGCCTAGAATGTCAAAGTAAAAAACCAAAGAGTGATAATTCTAACACTCCTGTACGAGCCAATATGCGCTCGTTCGACTCTGGTGATGAATGCGCCAGTCTAAGTCGCGGCGAAGAAAGCAACGTTACCATACGGGTCAAAAAACAACGCTCCAAATCCGACAGTAGCGACTCCTATGTAACTGAGGATAAACTTCGCAAGATCATCCGACAGGACATGACTGAAATCATCACTGATCTCGTTTCCAAACACCTAGCAAGTATAACCAACCAAATAACAGGGTTCCAGAATTCTCTATCATTCCTGAGTAAACAATACGATGATCTTAAGCAGTTTGTGGATGAAAAAAATATCATTATAAGCAATCTAGAATCGAAAAATAATAGTCTGACATCACAAGTAAAGTCTTTATCCGAGAGACTGGGTCTGATTGAACAGCATGCACGATCAAACAATTTGGAAGTAAATGGCATACCCGAACATCGATCGGAGAATTTATTCAAAACCATAGAGCAATTGGGCAAGACAGTTGATAATCCCTTCGCTGAAAATGATATCCTTCATGTGACTCGTATATCTAAGCTAAACAAAGAGAGTGATCGTCCTCGCGCTGTTTTAGTCAAACTGCGTAGTCAACGTCGTCGCGACGAACTGTTGGCCGCAGTTATCAGATATAATAAGAAGAACAAAGTGAATAAATTGAATTCGGAACACCTCGGCTACGGAGGACGTCAAGTGCCAATATTTGTATCAGAGCACCTAACACCGGTCAACAAGAGCTTGCATGCGGCAACGCGCAAAAAAGCTAAAGAATCAGGGTACAAGTTCGTATGGGTTAGAGATGGTAGAATACTCATAAGAAAAGATGAACAAAGTCCCGCTATCGTTATAAAGGACGTCGAGTGTTTAAAATTATTAAAATAATCATAAGTAAATATTAATATAGTGAACTGGTGCTTCCAGCATACACAATGGCTGTAACTATTTACTATCAAAATGTTCGTGGTATTAGGACCAAAACCGAGACTGTTCTTCAAAACATCTTACTTAATAATTACAATGTCATCGCATTAACAGAAACTTGGCTAAATTGTAACATTGTAAACAACGAATTTATAGATAACCGATACATTGTTTACCGTAAAGATAGGCTATGCTCTAGGGAATCCAAAAAAGACGGAGGTGGAGTAATGATTGCCGTTGATAAAAAAATTCACCTCTAGATATCGTCATTGTCCTGTAGATGATGGAGAGTACTTGTGGGTAACAATAGAAGTTAAAGTGAGCCAAACTGTTAAAAGAATGTCAATCTGTGTAGTATACTTGCCTCCTCCTGTCAGTTTGGAGTCCCTAAACCATTTTCTGGACGATGCTAACACTGTCATAGAGCAGTCGGACCAAGTAGTGATAATTGGCGACTTTAACTTGAGTTTTATAAACTGGTCACAGAACTTGGACGACACTTCATATATACCATCAAATTATAATAGCAAATTAGGGTTGCCCTTAATTGATTTCATGTCTTGTAACAATTTAAAACAAATGAATGGTATACCTAACATCGATGCTAAATTATTGGACCTCGTGCTAACTGACTTTCATACACTTAAAGTGACTCAATCTGCTAATGCCTTAAGCAAAATAGATCCCAAACATCCCCCACTACTTATCTACTTATTCAAACACATGCCTAATGTTCTGGAGCCGTCCGTATCTCCTAGATTCAACTTTTTCAGAGCAGACTACACAAAAATTGTAAAACACTTGAATAATATCAACTGGAACTCCGAATTAGCCGTTTCGAAAAACGTAAATGAAATGACTTCTACATTTTACAATCTACTAACTGATACGATAGAATTGTATATACCGAAAACAGTGCCTAAAAATAAGAGATTTCCTCCGTGGTTTACAAAGCCACTTATTAAAATGCTTGCCGAGAAAGAAAAAATAAGGTGCAAATATGGAAAATTTAAAAATCCCCGCGATAAATTGGAATTTGAGATGCTACGAGAACGCAGCCATAAATTATATGCTCAGTGCCTAAAAGCTTACAAAATTAAAATTGAAAAAAATATATCAAATAATCCTAAAGCATTTTGGCGATATGTTAAAGATAGACGTAAAGGTGATACAACTTTACCCTCAGAGATGTACTTAAACGACCACATCGCTAGATCTGGAACGGAAATTGCTGAATTGTTTGCGAGTAACTTTTCCTCTGTATTTACCAAAAGTTCACTACCAAACAAAATAAAAAATATGGGTCTCACAAATTGCCTATCCTCCATCTTTATCAGTGAGAGAGATATTGTACGTGCTACAAGAAAAATAGAAATTTATAAAAGTGCTGGCCCTGACGAAGTCCCTCCTATTTTTCTTAAACGTTGTGCTTCCAGTCTTGCACTACCACTCTCTTTAATCTTTAACAGATCTCTAGCTGACGGAGTTTTTTCCCGATGAGTGGAAAAAAGCAAAGATAGTACTATTTTTAAAAAGGGTAATTTAAGCAATATACAGAACTATCGCCCCATCTCTATATTATCAAGTATGCCCAAATTGTTCGAATCCCTTGTATGTCCAATAATCACTCGACACTTGGACCGTTTTCTGACGGAAAGACAACATGGCTTCAAGAATGGGCGGTCTGTAGAAACTAATTTAACTTCCCTTGTAACATATCTGTCCACGAAATTCGACAAAGGTGAACAGGTAGACGCAATTTACACAGACTTTTCCAGTGCTTTTGACAAAGTTAACCATTCTCTACTCATAAGCAAATTAAATAGGCAATATTTAATAGGAAATTCACTGCTGGATTGGTTGAGCTCTTATTTATCGAAAAGACTTCTTGTAGTGGTCGTTAATGGGTACAATTCGAAGGCATACTATGCCGAATCTGGTGTTCCACAGGGATCTCATTTGGGTCCAATATTGTTTTCCACCTTCATTAATGATATCTCGTCAGTCATAAAAAACTGCGAATACTCACTTTTTGCCGACGACCTAAAGATCTATAGGACAATTAATAAACTGAGTGATGGTGACCTCATTCAAAACGATCTGGATGGAATCAACAAGTGGTGCCACGATAACGGCATGGATATGAATTCCAAAAAATGTTTCCATATTAAATATACCCGCAAACGCAAAGTCCACGATACTGCCTATCACTTGAATGGCGATTATCTGGAGGAGGTTAAAGAGATACGTGATCTTGGAGTGACCTAAGACACCAAACTGAAATTTACGTCATACATACATGCCGTTGTTAATAAGTCTGCAAAAATGCTAGGCTTTCTTAAGAGGAACACCAAAGGATTCTTATCCCCTCGAACTAAGATTATCCTCTACAACTCATTGGTACGAACTCACCTTGAATTTGCGTCTGTAGTTTGGAACCCTCAGTATAACATCCACTCACAGCGTATCGAGAGTATACAACGTTCTTTTACCAGGCATATGGCTTACTATTCCTCGGGCATCTCTCACAGAGCTACCTACGATCTACGGCGGAAGTTCTTCAAACTAGACTCACTAAGCAACCGCCGCGAGGTTACCGACATCATATTCCTAAAAAAGCTTTTATCAGGTACTTTAGACGCCAGCAACCTGCTTAGTGAAGTGTATATTGGAGTCCCACCTCGATACCCACGACGCCCTATCACTAAACTATTTTACATCCCTTTAAGTAGAACAAATACTCTCAAACACTCCCCACTTCCCCGCATGTGTGCCGCTTACAATCGTCTGTGCACCAAGTCAGCAGATTTCGATATTTATCACGACACGACAACAACTCTCAGAGTAAAAATAATTCAGCATCTTAGATAATCCAATTGTGTCTTTATTAATATTATTATTTTATCTTTTATATTATTACTTTAACGTCTGTTTATCTTTAGTTTTTTGAAATAGCTGAAATATATATATTTTTAAATTAATTCCACTGTATAAAAGTAGCAAAATTTGTAAATGGTGTTCACGCCTGTAACTGGCATGCACATGTAATTTGAATGAATCTGTTTTCAAAACCTATGTTAAGAAATGTGTGTAATGCTGTTGGCGTGTAAATAAATAAATAAATAAATATATAACCGTGATATTATCTATTACAAAAAAAGTGTAAAGGAAATTAAAAGTGGTTTTCGTGGTTGAATGGTCATAATTTAAAAAAACATTAAAGTTTCGGTAAGTACTTATAGATGTAACTATGGCATTGTGTTCTTTTTTTAGGGTTTCGTATCCAAAGAGTTAAAACAGAACCTTGTTTCTAAGACTCCGGTGTCCGTCTGTCTAAAGTTTTCCATCATATGATTTCCATCATATATTTTATCCTAGATAGTAGAAAGCGTTTATGTATATACAGGTGTAAATGACAGCGTACCGAATATTAAAAATATGGATTCCTGACACGATTCTGGTGCTTATGGCGTT